>CM076581.1:40940116-41113547 GCA_034641835.2 Pinus albicaulis | reverse complement strand
ACTTAGTTTCCCTAAGGGATGCTTCATTAAAATTAAACGACAACCAAAACAAAATGGTATGGACTACAAGAAAAATGGAAGGATTGTATGAGGTGAAGTTGAGATACATAAATGCAGTGCAACCACAAGATTAGGCGGAACAGAGAAGAGTACGTGGTAGGACTAGAGATACGCCCTCCATGAAAATTCTCAAATGAGACTGTCTTGTAACTTTTCATCTCTTGTTCTTTCTTTCTCTAAGGACATATGGACAATAGTTTAACTATGACAGGAGGAAAAGGAAGCATTTAATAGTAGCACAATATAAGGGACTCCTGAAAAATGGCTTGAGGATAGGGATATAGATATCAGATTTCACACCCTTCACCTTTTCATCATTTGGGCCATCTGGCTTACAAGAAATGAATCCCTTTTTCAGGACAAGCAGATAAGCGCAAAAGCAACTTTTTTCGGGTTAGGAAGTGTCTATATGAGTTTTGAACATTAAAAAAAAACAAAAAATAAAAATAAAAATAGAGAAATGGCCCATCAGACATAGTCACAACCATTCTTTATGGTTTCTGCAATAGAAAAGGTAATGTTGATCCCAATTCTTGTGGAGTTGGGGAACTACTATTCATCTCTCCTTCCCTTAAATTAACATCTGAATATGGATTAGGAGGGTGAACAAATAACATAGTTGAAGTGAAAGCGGTCATAATTCTAATGAATCCAAAAAGAGACTGTTGAGTGGAAAAGTTAGCAGGTGATTGATAGGTTGACTAACACAAGAGTCAAAAGAAACATCCAACTACATGGTAGCCTCCTTCACGCTGAGGAATTAAAAAAAAAAATTGTGAGATAAACTTCAAATGCATATGCAATGAATTCAATAGTGAAGCAGATTATCTACCCAAGCAAGTTACACAAAGATACAAGTTTTTTAATGATCAAGCCCAACAGATAAGGCAGAAGATATTTTGCCTTATAGAAGCACTGTTATCTAGGTTCCTTACAGTTTTCAGCTAATTTTATCATGAGGTTACAAATCGTTTCCAATTCCCTTTTATGCATTGTTTTTGTAGTTTATGCTAGTGGTTATATACTCAACCGAAGGGGAAACCCCATCTTTCTAGAGAAGTTCCCAAAGGCCTTTGAATTTTGGAATGCAATTCTTCATAAAAGGATCAGATTAAGGAGAAATGTTGTTTTTTGCTCTCCAAAAGGCCTATACCTTATTTATAAGAATGTAACTCTAATCATCTAACTACCAGACAGTTTTCATAACCTTAATTATCAATTAAATTGGTTGTAGCATCTTAATGCATTAATTTAAGCACTAAAATATTTATGGTGAAAAACCATTTAAGATATGACTACATGCAGTTGTTATCTCTTTCAGTTCTAGGCACTACTATTCATGGTTGAATTTAATCTCATGTTGGATTGTTTGTCTTCAGCATTCTGGGGAGCCATGCTTGTCCTCACTAATGCATTGATCAAAAGGCTGGAGTAATTATTTGGAATTGAACTTCATTTGAAGCTGACCTCTTTAACAATAGCAAGAAGCTTACTTAATGCGTCTTATTATAATTACAATTTGGAAATGCCATTCCCCATTTTCCTTTTTGTTTACACGAACTAGCTCTAAAAGTTAGTTGCAAATAGGCAACTTGAGAAATGGAACAAACTCTCTTGTTGGTTTAATGCACTCAGGGAATTTGATTGGGCTTTGGAACAAAAAATAAACGTTGTTGAATCCCCATAAATGAAACCAACCACAGGCATACTAACCCAAAGGATTGTCTAAACATACCAACCCTATGCCCTTTTGTCCCAATCCATAATTCCATCTTTGGAGAATCTCATCATTACAACACAAATTGAAATAGATAAATATTAGCTAAGATGTCAAAGCAGGCAAGTAAATGTGCCCATTATAGGAATGCGCTAAAAGAATTTGCATGTAAAGTGGAAACAAATCACCACTTTTATAATTGCATGGCTTATCACCACATTAATTTTGGATTTTCCGGTAAAGTGGAAACAAAAAACTACTATTATAAATGCATGGCTTATGAGCACATTAATTTAAACTTGCAAGAACTACCACATAAGGCTTCAAATTGTAAGAACAATCTCAAGCTAAAAAAAAATTCCTGGAAGATTTTTGTCATCGGGATGGTTTTTCATATAAGATGTTAATAGGATCGACCATAAGGCCAACAAAAAGAGTTGCATACAAGAGACTTACTATGTGGTGAGTCAGAAATCCTGCCAACATGAGTATCATTTTTAGTTGGAACAGGGTAATGTTAGTGACAAAGCATGTACCCATTATCTAACTATCAAGGTTGAAGGTATAGTTAGGTGCATGATATGAAGTAAGTGGTACACAAATTTGGATATGTGAAGCCTATCTAGGGGCAGCCCTATTGTATATAACCTGAGGCATTAATATAGCATGGTTCATAATCTCTCCACATTTTCGTGTTTATCATGAATGTGCGGTTATCTCTTGTTGATTTTTGTGTAGCTTGGGAGGTAATCCAAGCCCTAGTGTTCAGAGATTGGAAGGAAAAGCACCACAAGAGGCACTTGTGGGCTTGTAACCAAGCATGGGGTTTTGCACCCATCGGGATTTGAGACAAAACTATGACGAGTCTTCAACATGTGATGGATGAGGATGATAGTTCTTGTCAACACTAATCTGACACATCGAAAATCATATGATTCTAAGTTTTTGTTGAAGAGTTATGAATTTTTTGAAGGTTATGTATTGGTTTCCACATGTGTTTCAAGGTCAGCCTAAGGTATTTTTAGGCTTGTGATAAGTAGGAAGCCCCTAAAGATAACATCGAAATAATCCCTTGTATTTGATAAAAATAAAAGGTGATATGGAGATTATTTGCTCATCCATTTTGGGAAACACACCAAAGGAAGAAAGCTTGTTGGGGGAGGAATATCCTAGTGGAATCCACAACAAGAGAATGGTAGCGTAGCGAGGTGTTAGGGATTGTTTTCTGGGCTAAGAGAAAGGGACCGAGATGCTGGAAGGAGGCTGAGCAGCCTAGCTGTGAAGGCAGAGTTGGGTGACCTCAAATACAAGTATGTTTGGGCACCAATTTAAGCACAACAAACTCTGTTTGAGCAACTCATTGGTACAGGGACTCACCTGTGGTATGTCGCAGGCCCTAATCCCATAGAATATCCCTTGTGTGGATTGTTTCAGTGCTCAATTGTGCCCTTATCAACAACGTGAGGAAGAGGGTTCTAATGAAGGTAAGTTGCAGTCCTTGAGGGTTTTTTGAGGATTGTTGTGTGAGGTGTAAAGGGTTGTTATAGTATGAAAAAATTCCCTAACCAAAACAGTCAAAGGCAGTGAATTGCAAACAAACTTGGAGCAACTTAATGTGTGTTGGATCCTAGTTTAGGATCAGTTTTGGATCAGTTAACATTGCAATTTTTTGGGAGCCATTTGTTGGAGTTTCCTTAGGCGTGAAGGAACTCCAACTAGGAACAGATCCCGTTATGGAGTGATGCAAGTGTCCTATTGTGGACAGAGTTGTTGCAGCTTGTGGAATCCAAGGAGTTAGGGTTGATGTGGCATGTTAGAATTCCTAACCAGTGGGAATTTTCCACAGTGAAGAATGGTGCCTAGATTTGTGCAATATATCCTCTATTGCAAAAGCAAAGCGCAGTTGATGAGAATTCTATGGGAAGTTGTGTGTAAGGGTCTCCTAGGTGTGAGGATGCCCTAACTAGGTGAAGACACTACAACATGGACTTGGTCACTCGTGGACTGTTGGAGGGAAGTGTGAGAGTGGACCAAGTGTGGATGTTGATTGGGCACTTATGGTATGCTGGAGGACAACTTGATAGTGTCCAAGTGGGAGGCCGGTGTGCAACACCTTGATGGATAAAGGTAGTTGCTAGAGTGGTAGTTGTTGGAGCTCAAGGGTCTAATCAGCCAAAAGTAGTTTTTGGAACCTGAGACTTGTGTGTGGAGAAGGAATTCTATAGCAGATGATGGGCATTCCTCCTAGCCCATGTTCATTGTGGTAGATGGGAATATTGCAGTGATAGGTGGAAACCCTTCATGCCCTATGTTGGTATTAATCGGATCAGCGCAGGAAGACCATAGTGGGATGAAGTCCTTGAGTAGCTGAGGAGCAGTAGTGGGAAAATTGAGAGTTATTCACAAACGAAGTTGTGAACAACTCGACAGGAATCTCAATGTGTTGTGCCCTTGATGGACTAAGGCACAACTAGTGAGAAAATTGATAGCTGAGGTTCAGTGGCCAGATGGACTTGGAGCATTGATAGAGGTAGGAGTTGCAGATCAAGAGCCGAAGGACCGGGCAAGTACATGGTACAACCGAGAAGAGTTGAGAGAGTATCCTACATCCAGATGGTCAAAGTATCTTATTTTGTATCTTTTACTAGTGGATGTATGAAGGCCATTATCCTTGGTACAGGAGCCCTATACTGTTGTATTAAATCAGTTGGATTAATATAATGAAGATGGGTTTAAAAATTTAAAAAGTTGTTTATATTTTGTGCATGTACGATTTACTGCTTTATATTTCTGTTTTGAACAGTAGTTCATGGTTGAGATTATTCATTTGGTATTGTCAATGATTTTTAAGACTCTATCCTAGATCCAAGGTCGTGGAAATTCAACATATCTTACAAACAAACATTTATTGTAGGATTTTCTTATATTACTAGAACATGCTCAAGCTTTTTTTTTCAAATTTATATGTTGTAATTTTACCATCCATTTCATTAGCTTGATCCTATTGTATCAAAAAATTGTACAAGAGAGGGTCTCTTGGAAGTATAAGGACTTCATTTATGTTCCTCTTCTACTTATCTCTCATTTGTGAACTACAATGTTACATCAATCATGCATAGTTGAGAAACAAAGAAGGCTTTCGCCATTTTCTGTCCTAAATGTAGAAAGAAACGTGATAAGAATGAATACCCTTTGGATACCATTTTTATTTTTGGGATATGTGTTGATCAACATTTTATAGATAATTGTCCATTTCTATCTCCCTAAAGGAAATATTGAGAGGTGAAGGTCCAAAAGAACCCATGAAACTATTTTTCTTTATGAATAAGAGAAGAATGAGACCCTCTAGGCCTTTCCAATAGTCCTACAAACACCCACATTATGCTCCTTATGGAAATCAGTATAAACAACTAGAGTTCATCCCAATTCAACAAACCACTGCCAAATAAACTCTCTTTATAGTGGAAAAACCCTCAAATGCAATCAATATAAGGTACTTCATTGCAATTCCACCCAACTGCTGAATTCTCTAACCCCTATTCACCAGCAGGATGGAGACCCTAATAGAAGCTACTTTCATGCCTCCACCTATAATGCCTATTATTTCCATGACTCCTCAAAATACGATCCAGCAACAATCACCAAGAGCTCCATAAATACCAACTTAGCCTGCACCTAATCCAAAGTGAAATATGTTAGGATATTCCGACACATAGGAAAAATTTAAGAGTAACTTAGTCTAGTGTAGAGTTAGGTAAAGTGTGTTTCTTTACTATGTACATTTGTAACTTATAATCCGACGGTCACAATTTTTAGTGATCCAACGATTCACTCTCTCCTCGGTATTAACAAAACTTGATCTACGGCTTGACACCCGATTGTTCCATGTTCTCTATTTAAAGAGCATGGAGGGTCATTTCTCCGGTAACTGTTTATGAGATAAACATATGTCACTTTTCTTTTATATTAATAAATTTCCTGAAGTGGTCGCGTTGGCTCAAATCATGGATTGTTTCCCTCTTCGAGGGTTTTAACCATGTGATATACTGGTGTACTGATTTGTGATCTGTTTTTGAATGGTTACCTTTGGTGTTTGATCTAAGGAACTTACCCTGTAAATTCCTACATGGTATCATAGCTATTTTGAGGGCCGCATCTGTTGTTGATCCAAATTTGAAACAGGTTTGACTGCATGAGACTGTCGTTTTCTAGATCTAATATTTCTGAATATTTTCAGGCCTGGAGAACTGCTCTGTTGTGTCTAGAGTATCTGTTACAATGAGGAACCCCTTTTGTTTCATGCGAAAAGCCTTCTGATTGCTCAAGTTATGTCATTTTAGATCTGGAGGTATAAAGTATCTATTTTGCAGTTATATTTATTAATCATTTTGTTTATTTTGGTTCCCTCTATTTAGTTCGGTTTATATTTTTTTATTTTCCAGATCTATACCCTCTTCTCTGTGTATGCTCTTTGCTCTTCGTTGCGTGCGATCTTAGCAAATCAGAATCAGGAAGACGAGATTTTTTTGCTACGTATGCTCTTTCCTTGTGTCTTTGTGCGATCTCGGGAAATCAGAAATAGTGAAAAAATATATAGTTTCCAATAAGGCTAACCGAAAATATAACGTTCTGTCATAAGGCTAACCGAAAATCTAACGTTCTGCCATAAGGCTTGCATTTGGGTTTTCTTTTCTTTTCTTCTTCTTCTTCTTCTTCTTCTTCTTTTGGCTCAAATTTTGTGTTTTTTGTATAGGAAAAAGCATGCACATTGAAGACTTACTAAAAAATAAAAATAAAAAAATAAAAACCTTCCTCCTTTCAAACAATTACAGCATCCTTTTACTAGCTCACTTGGTGAGAAGTTAGTTTATGAGAATAGAGGTCTTGGGTTCAAGTCTCTTTCTCAAGCTCTTTTTTCTAAAATGTTTATGTTAAAGGGGCGGGATTTTTTTTCAAAATTAGAACTTCATCATCAAATTTCAAACCGTTCCTGTAACTATTCGGCATCTACAACTCAGTTTTTCAATAAGGCATAAATTCTTCATCCAGAAGCCTTTTTTTTTAATCAACCTAATTTTTCGAGATCTTTCCATTGGAACAGTTATTTTTAGTTCGTTTCAGCTTCAATATTTTTTTTTTAAATGGAAAGAGCATGCCTGGTCATTCTTAACAGCACCAATTATTTCCAATGCCTACCTCACATGGTAGATTTACTTAGAAGTAAAGGACTTTCTAGAATAGCCACAAGACAAGAAATTAAACCTTCCGATGATGATAAAACCGCTAAATGGGAAAATAAATAAGATCAAGCACGAGGGTTGATAGGAATGTCCATTGCTCAAGATCTTCGATTTCATATCCTTGACACTGACACCCCTGATGAAGCCCTGAAAAACCTAAATATTGTTTTTGGCATTCAAAATCAAATCAGGGACCACCAGTTTGAAAATGAGTTGCTTACTTTGGACCCCAATAATTTCTCATCTATTGAAGATTTTTTGTCCAAATTCAAGACCCTTAGACTTCTTTTAGAAGGTTGTAAGGTCAAAAAGGAAGATGGTAGCCTCATCTATTCCATTATTAATAAGTTTGGCCCTGCATACTCTGTATTTGTTTCCACCTTCCATCCCATTAGAGGATCCTTCACTTCTCAAGGAACAACCTACAAGAACCCCTCTTTTAATGCCTTTTGTGATTCTTTTATAAGAGAACAAGCAAAACTCTTACACCTTGGTCTTATCACTTCTGGAAATGCTTCTGAAAAAGCCTTAACATTCCAACAACAACCATACCAAAAGAATCCCAAGAAGAAGTATCCTAAAAAGTATGGTCCTAAACCAAACAAGGGTCTTAAGCAATTTCAGCCGCAAACTAATAAAGCAACTCACCAAACTGATAAGGCAACTAAAAACAAGGGGAAGAAAACAGATATACATTGCAACTTTTGTAATCGTGATGGCCATGTAGAGTCTAAATGTTTTAATAAGATGGAAGCCTTGGAAGTAGCAATGAAGAACACCACATCAATTTGGAGACCTCTTCAACTTCATCTTTAGGTATGGCACTTTCTGCTTTCGGTTGTCAAGCATCTGGTTATGCATTAAATGTATCTTCCTCTTCTCATTCTCATGAGTGGCTCATTGATTATGGAGCTTCTTACCACATGGCCAAAAATAAAGCCATGTTTTCTTCTTTTAATGATTGTAACACCAAACATATTTATGTTGGTGATGATAGATCTCTTAGTGTTGTAGGATCTGGAACCGTTCATCTAGATAATGGTCAGTTTAATGATGTACTATGTGTTCCTATCTTGTCATGCAACCTTTTATCTATTTGTCAAATAACTCATTCAGGTGAAGGGAAAATAGTAGAATTCTCAGCTCATGATGTTGTAATCAAGGACCTCAAATATCCTAGACATGTTTTAGCTACTGGAATTCCTGATGATTCCACAGGTTGTATAAGTTTGACAACTTTGGGTCATCACGTCTTCCCTATATTTTTGTTTCTCATAATGATGAAGTGAGAAAACTTTGGCATGAGCGATCTGGTCACTTAAAATATCGCTCTCTTAAAACTCTATGTAAGTAAAATATGGTGACAGGTCTTCCTATGGTATCTTGCCTAGATGGTGTTTGCTCCGGATGTGTACTCGAAAAACATCATCGGAATCTTTTTGACAAACGTGCCTCTTGGCACGCTTCAGCCCCTTTGCAACTTCTGCAAAGTGACTTATGTGGTCCACTTCTTGTTATTTATTTCTCTGGTTGCAAGTACTTCTTACTTTCATTGATGATTTTTCCAGACGCACTTGGGTATACTTCTTAAAACTCAAGCATGAATTTTTCAACATGTCCTTGGCCTTTAAGGCCTTTGTTGAGAAATAATCTGGACATCAAATTCTTAAGTTAATATTAGATAATGGAGGAGAATATGTTAACAACAAATTTATCAACTTTTTCACTGAGTATGGCATTCAATTGCAGCATACGGTTCCATATACTCCACAACAAAATGGTGTAGCTGAAAGGAAGAATTGCACCTTAAAAGAAATGGTTAATTGTATGCGTCAATCTAAAGGACTTAGTCTCAATTTTTGGGCAGAAGCAATTAACTGTGAAAATTACATAGTAAATCACACTCCTAATAAGGTTTTAAGGAATGTAACTCTAGAAGAAGCCTGGAGCTCAATCAAACCATATGTAAGTCACTTTCGTGTTTTTGGAAGTGATGGTTGGGCCCATACTCCAGATGCGAAACATAAATCCTTAGAACCTAAGAGTGAAAAATGCATTTTTGTTGGATATTATGAAGATGTCAAAGGATATATACTTCTTCAAACAAAATCTAAAAATATAATCATTAGAAGAGATGTAAAATTTGATGAAAATATATCAGCCTGCAAGCCTAGTTCAGTGGGTGTGCCACCTCTCTTTGTCTCTTCTATTTTTGATATCATTCCTTCTAGTTAAAATGATGACATCGAGGATGAAAATCCTCCTTCACCTCTTGAAGGTATTCCTTCCGCTCCACAGCTTCCAACATGGGTCCGCTCTACTCGGGATGCAGTAGGTTCTCTTGTAGGTGACCCTGCAAATCGACGACGTACATGTTCTCAGTTCGAAAGAGCCTCTTTATTATTGGCTCAAGTTCCAAAAAATCCTGATCCATACACCTTTGAAGAAGCTTCTGTTCATCTCGATTGGGATGAAGCTATGAATGAAGAATATCATTCCTTATTGGCGAATGATACTTGGGATCTTGTTCCTCTTCCAAAAGGAAGAAAACTTGTCAGATGCAGATGGGTTTACAAAACAAAGTTTGGACCAGATGGAAAAGTGGATAGACATAAAGCTCGTCTCGTTGCTAAAGGATTTTCACAAGTTGAAGGAATTGACTATACTGAAACCTTCTCCCTTGTTGCCAAAATGAATTCTATTCGCCTTGTTCTTTCCCTTACTGCCTCCTTTAAATGGGAATTCCATCAGATGGATGTTAAATCTACCTTCTTACTTGGAGATTTGCATGAATAAATCTACATGGAACAACCCCCTGGCTCTATCCAAAACGACTCTAGCCTTGTTTTTCACCTTAAGAAGTCTCTCTATGGTCTCAAACAAGCTCCTCGGGCTTAGTATGCCAAAATGGATAGATTTATATTAGATAATGGCTTTTTTAGGTGTCATTCTGACAACACTGTCTACACCAAGAAAGTGGGTAAGTCCTTCACCATCCTTGTTCTTTATGTTGATTATCTTATCGTTACTAGTAGTGATCCCAACCATATAAACCATGTGAATTATAGCCTCAAAAAGAAGTTTGAAATGACAGACTTAGGACACTTTCATTATTTCCTTGGTCTTCAAGTCTTGCAATCCAAAGAAGGTATTACCCTCTCTCAATCCAATTATGCCTATGATCTTCTACACCACTTTCACATGGAAGTTTGTAAGCCAGCCCCTTCTCCCTTTCAGTCTGGAGTCAAGCTTTCAGTCACTTGTACTACCCCTGAAGTTGATGCTACCTTATATTGTCAACTTGCTGGTAAAATTTTGTATCTAACCCATACCCTTCTTGACCTTTCCTTTGTCATTGGTCTTGTTGCTCGGTTTATGCACCAACCTCATGAAAGTCACTGGAAAGCAGCTAAAATAATAATTTGATATGTTCGAGGTACAATTCAGTTTAGGATTCATTACAGTGTAGGAGCATCTCCATTGTTGAGTGGTTTCACCAATTCTGATTGGGTTGGTGACCCTGATGATCGAAATTCTACTGTAGGATATGTATTCACTCTTGATTCGGGACCTATTACTTGGTCTTGTAAGAAACAAAGTGTCATATCTCTTCCTTCAGCAGAAGCAGTGTATCGTGGTGTCGTTGAAGCCAGCAAGGAAGCCATGTGGCTTCGTCAGATCCTGTATGAATTTGGTCTTCATTAGCAACATCCAACTACACTTTGGTGTGATAATCAAAGTGTCATTCAGCTATGTAAATATCCAGTTCAGCATCAGCGTATGAAACACATTGAGCTCCACATACACTTCATCAGAAAGGTCATTCACGATCGTGTTATTAAATTTCAATATTGTCCAACCAATGATCAAGTAGCCGATATCTTTACAAAGGCTCTCACAGAAGCGAAGTTTACCAAAATTTGATCCATGCTTGGAGTTCGGGAAAGTTATCATTACGGGGGGATAGGCTCTAATGCCTCCTTCCTTCTCCTATTGTGTCACATTTGTAAATCCTTCAATCCTATCCTAATTTATTCTTAAGGGGGGATGTTAGGATATTTCGACACATAGGAAATAGGCTCCTTTTGTGCCACCTTTGTAAATCCTTCAATCCTATCCCAAGTTGTTCTTAAGGGGGGATATTAGGATATTCTGACACATAGGAAATAGTTAAGAATAACTTATTCTATTGTAGAGTTAGGTAAATTGTGTTTCTTTACTATGTACATTTGTAACTTATAATTTGACGATCACGATTTGTAGTGATCTGACGGTTCATTCTCTCTTTGGTATTAACGACACTTGATCCGTGGCTTAACACCCAAATGGTCCATGATCTTTATTTACAGAGCATGGAGGGTCATTTGTCCAGTAACCGTTTATGAGAGAAACATATGTAACTTTTCTTTTTAGATTAATAAATTTTCTGAAGTGGTTGCGTTGGCTCCGGTCGTGGATTGTTTCCCTCTTCGAGGGTTTTAACCTCGTGATATATTGGTGTATTGATTTGTGATCTGTTTGTGAGCGGTGACCTTTGGTGTTTGATCTAAGGAACTTACCCTGTAAATTCCTAAAAAATAATGGGAAGGTCCAACCTGTGTACAACATCAATCCTTCCAATTTTCTGAATTACACACTGAATTTGGTTGAAATCAATGATTTCCACCTCAAGTTAGGGAAAAAAAGTTAGAACCATCCACCTCTTTTGATTATTGAACACTATGAAAGTGTTGAACCCTAAGGGACAACTAGAGATCAAGAAGAGAAAGATAATGTAAAAGAAAAACATGCAACAAGGATTTCATCTCTTGTCCCACCATTTCCCCAAAGATTGGAAGATAAGAAGCCTGATCAAGCTACAACCACTTTGTTGGATGGGCTTAGAAATATTAAAGTAAATATCCCCCTTCTTCAGGCCATCAAATAAATACCCATTTACAACAATTTCATCAAGGAATCATGTATCAAAGTTTCAAGAAGAAAGAAAATAAATCCTCGTACCGTTCATGTATGGGACAACTTTCTTATATCATGCTCGAGAAAGCTACACGTCCAAAGTATGTTGACCCCAGAAGTCCTATTGTGAATTTCTATATAGATGATACTTCCATTACCAAAAATTTGATCGAAAATGGAGTATATATGTCATCATCAAGGGCACTATGCTGAAATTGAACTTTCAGTTGTCTCTTAGGCACACTCCCAATATTTTGCAGCTAGCATATACCTCAACTATGTTTCAAGAAAGAATATTGGAAGATATAATTGTATCAATTAATTCATGGGATTACCCTTCTTAGTTCATTGTCTTGGACACAAAGAACAATCTTAGTCGTTACCCTCTTACTTTGGGTAGGCCATGGTTGGGTGGAACAGAGGCTTATATAGGTTACAGGGAAGGAAAAATGGAAATAGAAAATGGTTACTCTACAAAGAAGCCCGCACTTTATCCACCTGCAAAACCTTCCTTGGATGAAGAGAATCCAATGTGGATAGGATAAGAAGGGGATGACCCACTTCTCCCCATTCTAACAATTGATAGAGCTCTTTATCTCAGAAAACTTGAAGAAGAAACTATGTTCTGAAATTTTATGCAAAATGTGTATAACAATCCTTTTCTCTTTGGGGACATAGTCTGAAGACTAGGAAAATACTAGTTTATTGATTGAGGAAACTACATGGTAGAGGTTATATAGTGTAAAGGAAATTCACTCTTCTAATAAGATGATTAAAGCTGCATCGAGAAGACATTAAGAATCAAAAATAGTTTTATTGTTCCCAAGAAACATAAATTGTTGGAAAATATATAGAAAAGAAGTCTAACCTTTGCCTGGAACTATTCAAAAATGAAATGTATACAATAAGACATCTGCCAAAATCACATTTATGTATAATATGGAGCCAAGCCCATTAAGTAGCCATAAACAAGGATGAATCCAACACTTAAGGACATTCTCATAAATTATCTTTAGGCCAAAAAAATACACTTAGACGAAGTAATTGGATTCAAACTTAACTTCCAACAGATGAAATTTGAATCAAGCAAATGAGCTCAAGGCATAGAGGAAAAGGAAATACACATACCTACAACATATTTTCCATTGTAAAATCCTTTGTAAAAAGTAGAATTGTGCCATGGGCGATAATACTCATGATATCCAATTTTTTAGGTTGATTTCCCATTCCTCCTTTGGCTTTTGGTCTTCTGATTTTTTTCATACCTTGCTCAGATCTCTATCTATATTCGTTAGATCGATTTGATTTGTTTTGGAAAAACCACTCTTCTTTGGACTCTGCTCCTTCCCCTTTGTTTCAAATTCATAGCACTTCCCACTGCTAGTAGCACCGCCCTTCTCACCTTCCTTTTCCTCCTTAGGTTTTGAACCCCTGTCTATCATGAACAATGGATCCTATAACCCAACTCAAGGAGCCACACCTTTCTCCTAAATTCTGCAGAAGAATCTAAGATTATGAGCAGAGAAAGAGCATAACTCTCTCGCAACCTAGGAAGGAAGAAGAGTAGCATGAAATTAAATCTGAATAGGCTGACTTTATAATAGTTGAAGATGTCAAATTTTGCAGTGGAATCTAAGAAATTATGAGTAGAGAAAGATCATAGTCTCTCACAACCTGGGAAGTAATAGTAGCGGGAAATTAAATGTGAATAGGTTGATTTTAGAATAATCGAAAATGTCAAATTCTGCAGCGGAATATAATAACTTGTCAAAACTAATGTTAGCTATGACCACCATATAATCTAGGCTCATTAAGCCCAACACGTGACTTGGGATCCTCAGATAATCTTCATGTTCGATGATGACTTCGGCATCTTCACTAGCTAGATAGTGATGTTTCTCGATAGGCTAATAAAACATTAGCAAAAAACTAGGCTTATTTCCATCTTTTTATTTGTTCTTCTAAGTTATGAAACTCATTTTAGTATTTGCAAACACGAAATATAATCAAATAAAGCAAGCATGTACTTACTAAAAGTACAACATTTCGTTGCGCCTTATAGATCGATCTTTCATATTGATCCCTTTCAACAGAAGTACAGACTTCAGATGTACACATCAAGGGATGTTCATTCTTCTAGTAGATATCCAGGAGTTGAAAATTGGCGAAGGGCACGATTGCTGGCTATAGGAGAGAGGAAACAATAGCGACAATACCTGATTCACGAATCTTTGGCCTTAGGAATGTCAACAGCAAATAAAATAGTGCCTCTGTCATCACCACATACCCCAACATGACCCACTGCACCACCATTTTGTTCTTACCCCTCTTCCTTCGGCCATGGGAATGTGATCAACAGAGAAACCAACGCCTTCGCCAGCACCACATACCCCAACATGACCCACTGCAATGCCATTTTGTTCTTACCCCTCTTCCTTCGACCATGGGAATTTAAAAAACAGAGAAATCAATGCCTCATCCATCACCACATAGCCCAACATGACCCACTGTAATGACATTATGTTCTTGCCCCTCTTCCTTCCTTCCTTCAACTTAGTCGATGCTTATTCCAATTCAATTAGCTCAATCTAGTAACTTATGAGGAGAGAACTCACATAACTCTCTAGCAACCAACCTAGGAAGGAACAAGAATAAAACTAGAGGGAAATTAAATGTAAATAGATTAATTTTAGAATAGTCAAAAATGTCATTTTCTATAATTCGTAGCTTATGTTGGCGCTAGCGTTAATTTTATTTTCATTTGAGTGGTTATTTTATTATTTTGGCGCTATTAAGTTTAATTTTATTTTCATTTGAGTAAGGCTAATTTTATTTTTATTTGAGTAAAAGGAAAACACTTGATATAAAGGGGATATCTTTAATAATGATGTTGGAAGGGTTAGAGAGGGATAATTTTTCCTCGAGGGAATTAATAAAAATTATAGAAAATATTTTTAATATAAGTATTAAAAATTATAGAAGATATTATTAATATAAGTATGTAGAGGTATGTTCATATGAGAATGGAAAGGGGAAAGGGGACATGATGTTTTGCATATAATGGGAATATCCACTAACCTTTAAGGAGTGGAAAATATCCTTAGTCATATGAATAATATTATTAATAAACTCAAGAAGTTGTAGGTAACCTATAATTTTCAAGGAACTTCACTTAGAGTTCAAAAATATCTTACTAAAAGCTAGCCAAAGTTTAGTTTAAATTAGTCGTTCATGTTAGTCATTTTTAATTGTGTTACTTATTAGCTAGTCGTATATTTTAATTTGGGACTAAATTAGTCTTTTATGTTAGTCATTTTTAGTTTTAAATTAGTCATTCGTGTTAGTCATTTTGTATTACTTATTAGTTAGTCATATATTTTAACTTAGGACTAAATTAGTCATTTATTTTAGTCAATTTTAGTTTGGTCACTTAATATTGCTCATTTTTTGTAGTATATCACTTGGAAAAGCTATGGTGACTAAATTTTTTAGTCACCTAGTCACTAATTTTCTACAAATGTTAATACTTTCTACTTTTCATAATTATTTTACATCGACAACTTTTCCGCACAACGAAAACACAAATATTACAATTAGACAAAAATGTTAACACTTTCATTAGTAGTTAATAATTAATGACTTGAACTCTTCACTGCAATAACTATTACATTTAACTATTATTAACTTGACAATTAATAGACTCTTGTGCCTTCAATTATAGCTATTAATTCTCCTGCATTAATGTTTTCTTCTTTTGATAAAGTGGCGATATACTACCTCTTGTGTGGAGCTTACTATTAGAAAAAAATGTTAACACTTTCATTAATAGTTAATAATTAATGAGCTAAAACCCTCACTTCAATAGCTATTACATTTAACTATTATTAACTTGACTATTAATAGAATTTTGTGCATTTAATTATAGCTATTAATTCTCATGCATTAATGTTTTCCACTTTTGATAAAATGGCGATAAACTACCTCTTGTGTGGAGATTTCTGTATGGGAAAATATTTGCACAAGCAATGATCCACACATTATTAACTATGTTGTACCTTAAGAGACAATCCCTTAGCTATGATAAGGAATCAGTGCTTAAGACATTTATATAATTATGTCATAGAAATATTTGTCTTTGTTTAATCACTTCAAATATTTATCATTAAACCCTCCAAGATCAAATACAATGAATGTTCCATAATGCTATTATTTGTTGATATCAAATGGAATGATCAGAAGAAAATGAAAGAAAGAAGCCCAAACTGATACGCTGTTGTACAGAATATATCACCTCAAACTCTAGAAGAATTATAAGAAAAGGAACAGTTAAAATGGAGCGCCTATTAAGGGTTTTAACTCTTATTCACAAAAGTAAAAAGAAACCTGCAGCTTCATTACTTCATCTTATTCAGAGATAGAAAACACAGAATGTAAACTAGAAGACATATCAACATCAACAAATGCCAGAAAATTTCTTTTCATTCATTTATCATTTGAAATATGAGTACAAAAATTGCAGTCTGAAGGTCCAAAACTCGAAACCTTTCTCTTTCTTTTCTATCTCATTAAATACAATAGAAAGCAGTTTGTAACTGCTGTAACTGATCTTAACTACTTCAACTACTTATGACTTTGTACACTATCTATTACATGTCCTCAAAATGTCTTATTTACAATTACATTCTCTCTTTTAAAAGATGAAACAACATGAAATTAAAATCCTAATCTATATGATGAATATGAATTGATGACAATGCTGCTAAATAATCTCCTTAACTGGTTGATTTATCCTTCTTTGAAGTCGAGGGATCCTTTGGTAAATCTGTCATCCAAGCTCTGCACTTCTTCCATATTTCGATGTTTGTCATTGGTGAATGAACCAACTTGTGATGTTCCAATCTGAAAGCAGTGATTCTGTTGAAAGATGGTCTTTCCAAAAATAGAGTTTTCACTAACCACAACAGTTGAAAGTGTCTCTGAAGGAAATTGATCACTATTGCTCCTTTAAGAACCTGAGTTTTCTCATGAGTGTTGTCTACCTTACTTTTTGCCAACACTAGTAAGGGTTCATAAGAATTCCATGACATGAGACCACCTCCAAGACCCAAACATGATGGAAAACCTGCTCTTTCTATTTTATCAAATAATTTATCAAACTGACTCACTGCTCCCTTTAGCTCAATCAGCTTATTTTCTGTAGATTTCCTGTAATCATTTTTTACAATCATTTTGTTAATTTCTACAACATATAAAATCCTGTATTTAATTCCATTTGCTTCCAACTCCTGATTTGTTTTAGAATCAATGAAATTAATAAAATTTCTTGCCCAAATAGCCCTATTGATTGTCTTATGTTTTTCTGTCATGACTTGCTCTTCAAACTCCCTGATAATGTTTTTTTTTCTGCAATAACAGTTAGAAAATCCCAGATTGTTTTCATTTCTTCAATAATATGATTCCAAATGATATCCTTTGCTTGTATTAAATATATATTTCCCTTCAATTTTTCTTTGATATTTTTAATCTCAGCATCAGCATTTTGGTAGTCCACTTTATATTACTGGCTTCTCCTTCAGTGGCCTTTATAATCTTTGTTTTTTTTTCTAAATCAGCTTGTGCCCTTTTTCGATCTCTCTTTGCCATCTGTAATTCAATGGTTAATTGGGAAATTTGTGCTGATGGATCTTCACTACCTGATGGAAAAACAAAAGTGCAAGTATGAGATTTGATATGGTTTTGTAATGACAATGCAGTTTCCTTTAATTTAATAATTTCTTCTTCCTTTTGCATGAGCTGCTGAAGAAGTTTTTCTTTCTCATTTTCCACCTCTGCAGCCATGGAATGTTCTCTTGTACGAAATTTCAATTTTTTCTTCAGTACAGATATTTCTGATTCAACACTTTGCAAAAGCTTCTGCACAGCAGACCTGTCATTAGGATCTACTCCAATATTCACTATGATCTTTTTAAGCTCTTCGTTTTAGATTGTCAAAGCTCTGGAATTGGCTTTCTCTAACTTCAACTTCTTTATCACCTTTCCCAGCATACTCTCTGCCTTCATTGCCATTGCATTAGTTGTTTTTAGGTCATTCACAATCAGCTGACCTATTTGCATGTGAAGATTCACTTTGTCCAGCAACGGGATTTTCTTCAAATCTACAGTCAAATTCACAGTATTAAATTTTTTAGAAGAACCAATTAACATATCAAAAGGATGTGAAAGGGAAATTTTGAATTCATCATTTTCAAGATAAATTGCAGTTAGAAGTATTGTTTGGTCTGGAGATATCTGGTACTCAGCTTGAGCCTCCATGCTTGCCTTCATCTTCTGATTTCTCTCTGCAATCTAGGTAAACATTTATTTAATTAGTGAAGTAGGGACATTTTGTTCATCTCCCAATTGTAATGAAAAACTAGGTTGAGTATCTACAGACTCTTCATTGAACTTTTCTCTCTTCTTAGCCCTTTATTCTTCGTCATTTGAATCAACCACTGCCTCTTTACCTCTTTTATTTGATTTCTCTGGTATAAAAAGAGTCTGAACAATTGAACTTACTGAACCCACAACACTTTTACTTGCCACTTTTTCTAAATCTGGTCTGCTCTCATGAATGAAGGTTGAATATCCATTATCAATTCTTCTACTAGAAATGACACTTTGAGGATCATAAGCCCACTTCTCTCCTAACATTAAGTGCATTCCATCTAACATCTTAGTGACTTCATCAAATGCTTGTCTCATATTAACTATAAAGGGACCCACAATCATTGGCAATTTGAACATATGACCCTTATTCATAGGCACAAAGTGAATTTGGTCAACATTTAAACTTTTCCTAATGAACTCCAAAGAAAATAATCTCATAGGCACAAATACAAGAAGCCTATAAGGTTATACACTATCTCCATAAAGTCTAATTTCATAATAATCTTCAAAGACAAACCAATCACAAAATTTACAATTTGCCCCCAAATGTAAGAACTCTTGAGCTTTGGGAAAAAAATAGGGGGAGAACTTCCATTCAAAACTTTATATGCAGAGGACATAAAATAACGAGCAAAATCAAACAAACCACCCTCATTCTGTTCTTTTCTCACTATATTCGTCCAAAATATTACTGATTGTCTCCTCTTATTCATATCCATAATGTTTAACCCTAGATGCATGAATTCTTCTACATTTTGATATAAAAATAGGTAAACAATAAGTGAGGGAAACCTAAATGAACTCGTTAATGATAAGCTCATGAGCTGAGAGTTAACAACTTCTTGCCAATAAGAGGGAATATCTAGCACCACTCTCGGCTTCATCATCATGGCGAACATTCCCAGAATTGACTTGTCCACTGTACTGTCATCCTCCTTTCCCAAAATCTTTGCAATGTAGCTCAGCACTAGTTTGACTTCAATATCAAAAACCTCCAAAGGGAACACTTTACTGTCAAGTACAAACTGTTGTGTATTTGGCTTCAGAAAATGGATGAATTGATTAAACTCTTGATCTACAAGACTGTCATAATACGCTATCAAGGAATCATCAGAGAATTGGACATATGACTCCGACTCAGGGTAACATAAAGCTTAGCGAATCAACAGAGGTGACATTTGCATAATTTTTTCCCCTTAAAAATTCATTATGAAACATTTCCCAAGGTACATAAAAAACACTAGCCAATAGATAAATTCGTGAAAAAGATGATTTTTCGGGATACATGCAGACAACACACCAGTTTTTACCATGGCGGTGTAAATTGGAGAAGTCTTATCGTTTAGGAGTACTTGCTGATAAAAATAAAGGTGGTCAAGGGAACAATCTGTGTCCTGGATATCCCTCTCGGTATCCATGAGAGGGATGTGACTGGAAGAACCTGACAGGGATGAGCGTTTATCCATATTTTAACTTTAGCATGGTAGACAATTGACAGGGTGATAGAAGACTGAAAAAGAATCAGCACAGGAAAACTTCAAATACCAACAAATCAATAATAACTTCAGAAAGAATCAGAATTTTCCTTAAATAGGTGGCGCGGCTTTGAACTTAAATGCTGATAAGACGCGCCAAAATACCATTAAGAACTCCTGACGTGGAAGACAACTATAACCAACTTGGCAGCATACGTCACTACGGGAGGCTTCAGGGTACAGAGGACTCATTTGGCTTATGCCCCCACCGTCAATCTCGACCGTTCATCTGGATTACTCCCGCAGTCAACACGGTCAACTGTGGAGGCACCCTCCATGTTAACCCACGCGCTAAAAGTGCCCGCAGGTTGATCCCTTTGCTCATTGCTTGATAAATCATCGAATCTCGCTCGATAAAGTGATAGATATTTAAACTTTGAATTGGGACCCACTTTCATAAAGCCTAAAAGTATTTAAACTTTTAACTTTAATATAATGAGCAGATATATTTTTATGCTAAAGTATATGAAATTTTATACTCTAACATATATTTTTAGTATTTTTCTATTTTTTTGTATTTTTGAAAATTAAAATAAAGGGATATTGCAGATGATCCACAACAACTGGCTCCACCTGGGGATAGTGTTTTTTGCCACGAAACATTAAGAACCTGTAGATTAGTGCCTTCACTTCGGGCATGGAGTCAAATATTGTTTGATGAAAAATGTATAATGAAGAAAACTGAATATGTACAATGGTGAACCATTAATCTTCAGTACTGGAAATAATGTTTTAGATACTGCCCATTCATAGGCAATTCAACTATTTCTCCATTAAGATTCTACAGCATAAAAATGTTATTTGATCTGGCTTCAATAATCCTGTATGGGCCATACCAGAGAGGATCAAACTTACCATGCTTTCCTTTTTCTTCTCGTCTAGTATCCCATATTAATACCAAATCTTCAATTTGGAACAAAATCTCCTTTGCCTTCCCATCAAAAATGGACTTCATTCCTGATATGTGACCAATTTTTCCCTAACTTTATTCCTGCTTTCACTCAATTATATCACCTTATTTAGTCTTCTTATCAATGCATTGGGTTCTTCTTGTGCTTCTTGAAGAAAAGAAATTAATGGTCTAGCTAGCTAAGTGGGAAACAAAGCTTGAGTACCATATACTAACTCATAAGCAGACATACCAGTAGACCTTCTAGTAGTCATTCTCACTGCCCAGAGAGCAAATATCAACTTCGAATCCCAATTCTTCTTATTCTCATTAATTGTTTTCTTCAAAATCTTCACCAATGTCTTATTGGAAGATTTAGCTAGCCCATTCCCTTGAGGATGATATGCTATAGAATGAAACAAGATAACATTATATTTTTGACAAAAAATAATGAATTTTACTGAGTTGAATACCTGAGCATTGTCTGTTACAATCTTCACTCGACATCCAAATCTGTTGAAGATGTTCTCCTCCAGAAACTTCATTACTACCAGATCATTTGCTTTTCTGGTAGGTATTGCCTCCACCGACTTTGTAAAATAATCACTGGCAGTCAGAATCCACTTGAAGTGCCCACTTGATGGTGGATTGATTTCTCCAATGAAATCCAATCCCCATTGTCTAAAGGGTTCTTCAACAAAAACAGGGAGAAGAGGTAGAGGAGCTAACATTTTCTTCTTTGCAAACAATTGGCATTTCTGGCAACTTCTAACCACTCTCTATACATCAGAAAATAAGGAAGGCCAATAAAAACCTGTTTTGAGGATTTTATGAGTAGTAACTTTCCAGCTATAATGGCCCCCACACAAACATTCATGGTACTCTTTGATAACTTTCATCGACTCTCCTTCTGTCAAACATAGCAATAAAACACCAGTATGATCCTTCCAATATAATTTAGCATCAATTATAACATAAGGCTGAGCTTTGAGTTTAAGAGCTATGTACTTTGTTCTGTTGATTGAAGGAGGATAAGAGAAAAAGCACAAATAGTGAATAATATCCTTATACAAATCCAAGCAGAGAAATTTGTACTTGATTGTTGACTTTGTGCTAATTTGACTTGTTCCATCAATTACTTCATCTAAAGGTGCAATCAGATTAATTCCCAGAGCTTGAAAATTAGATTATGTCAGCAATTTTGCTAATCCTTGTCCTTTGACCAACTTAGTAGGCTTGATATCTAAATCATATTCTTGGATTTTGGCAATCCATTTTCCTCTCTTTCCCTCCACATCACTTTGAACTAGCACATCTTTTACAGCTGAAATAGGTACATATGCTACCATTTGAGAATGAAGTACATAAGTCCTAAAAGCTTTTAATGATTTAACTAAAGCATATACCTTCTTTTCTAGGATATTGTATTTGAGTTCTGCATCTGTAGGAACTTTACTGAAAAATGTTACAGGTTGCTCGTTTCCCTCTTCGTTCTTCTGCAGCAACACAGTAGCAATAGTAGAAGGTGATGCAAATGAAAAGATTTGGAAAGGCTTTTGATAATATGGGTTGATCAGTATTGGAGCTTCTTGAAGAGCCTCTTTAATTCTAGCAAATGATTCTCTTGCATCTTTATCCCATTTCACTTCAGCATTTTTCTTCAACATATCTATTATGTTCCTAACAATCTCAGCATAATTTGGGACAAATCTTCTCAGAAAATTAATCTTCCCTAGAAATATTTGAATATCTTTCTTACTTCTAGACAATGGGATTGTTTGTATAGCCTCAACTCTTGGTGGATCAATTTTCACCCCCTAATTTAAAACTATATGTCCTAGCAACTTACCTTCCTCCAAAGTAAACAAATATTTCTTAGGATTCAATGATAACCCAAACTTCTTACATTTTAGGAAGGCCTTCTGCAGATGCTCCAAGTGCTCATCATCAGAACCTGAAAAAATAGTCACATCATCCAAACATATGACTACAAATTTATCACCCACAAATGTTATATCCATTTCCCTCTGGAAAGTATCTCCTGCATTCATGAGACCGAATGGCATTCTGGAATACATGAATATTCCCCAAGGCATGGTAAAAGTTGTTTTCTTCTTATCTTCCTTTTCAATAGCTACTTGGTTGTACCCAGAGAAACCATCAACCATGAATAACCTATGAGCTCCAGTCACTTTTTGTAGAACATAATCCATCTTTGGCAAAGGATAATTATCCTTCAGGGAAGCTCTGTTCAAGTTCCTAAAATCAACACATAATCTTATCTCTCAATTCTTCTTCCTGAAAGGAAACAGATTTGAAACCCAATCGGAGTATCTAAGTGGGACTATGATTTTTGCTTGCAACACTTTCTTCACCTCTTTTTCAATTGGGGAAAGTAACAGTGGATTAATCTTCCTGAGCTTCTGCTTGTGAGGCTTAACCCCATCTTTCAGTGGTATTTTATGCTGAATATTATCTAAATCATATGTCTTTAAATATTCATATGACCATGCAAACACATCCATATATTTCTTGAAAATATCAACATACCTTTCTTCACAATCCTTAGGAACTCCTTTAAACAACTTAACCATTTTGGGCTCCTGCTGAGTTCCTAAATTACAGTCCTCCATTTCTCCCTCCTGAGATACTTTCTTCTGGTTCACTGCTACATCATTAGCATCAAACAATATTTCAAGAGGAACCAAACCTCTGGGCAATGTATTATCCTTCAACTGAATTATCTTCTGATCACCTATTGACTGCTTCAGGTTTTTGAGTACATCATTCTTATCAGCTTGTTCACTTTCTTGATCTATTTCAATGTCTTCAAAATTTCCAATCATTGTTAGGAAATGATTGATCTGCTCATCATCCTCAAAAACCTGCCAATGCTTTACATTATTAGGAATTGAAGGCATATGTCTCAACTCAATCTCATATCTCAGTCTTGGATTAATTGGTGGCTTAAATGTACTAACTGCAACCGCCAGTGAATCTGCCATTTTGTCTTCTTCTCTTGGAATAAACTAAAGATTCAAAGCTTCAAAATAATTTTCAATAAGGTCCCACACTTCATTTCTATAAGACCTCAATATGGGATGTTTGGTTTGACATGAATTCTTAATCTATCTTATAATTAACTCGGAATCACCAAAAATGGAAATACATTGAATTCCCATTTGTTTAGCAGTTTGAAGAAAAAGGTAAAAGATTACCTTCTGGAGATATGAATAAAAACCCAGCTCCTATGCCATCCTTTGAGTTGGCACCATCAAAATAACACTTCCAAATTTTATTTGAATCCATATCCTTATGTGCACTTGCTGAAGAGAGTTTCTTATGTGATTCTTCAGCAAATTCTACATCTTCATGTAGCATAAAACAAGAGATATCCTCCTTCTCTTGGCCATAGATAGGGGAATTACCTGCAACCTTCTTTGTGGTAGTCTTAACAAATCTGGTATCTCTGTATAACCTTCTCTCTTCCCTATTGAAGACAGGAATGATTTCATATGTTAAGTCCAATTTTAAGACACCTCAAAGCTTTGCTCCCCAATATTTGGACAACAACATACCAAATCTAGCTGGAATATCTGCAACTACTACATCCATCATGATACTCTTGGCTAGAATTTGAGCCAAGGAAACCACCATGTCTTTGATAAGCCCAACACACTTCACCCTCTTTGAGTGAAATGAATAAAGGTCTCTATAGGGCTTAGTGATTTTTAAATTTAGTTCTTTCATCACAGATAATGGCATAAGATTATTTGATGCACCATAATCTAACATATAATTATGCAGAATGAAATTATGTAGGAACACTGATATATAAAAAGGAGGAACATAGGAATCTACCTCTTCAACATGTGGACCAAAGGTGACCACTAGTTTTTCTTCTTGCAAATTCACAATATTACCAACATCATCAGACTGAGAAAGATTAATAAATTTTGCAATTTCCTTCTTATAGCCCAATGTCTTAGCTAACTCAAGCAAGGGTACTTGAATTTTAACCTTTTATAACTCTTTGGAAAAAATAAAAGTTTGATTTTGTTTAATACTCTTCTCAGGTTCTTCTTGATTTTTGTTAGGATTAGCATGTTGCTCATGTACAGTAACAATCTTCTCCAAAATATTAGAATTATTAGACTTACTTTGGGAAGCTTCAGCTTGCTACTTTTCATTTTATTTCACTGAATTCATGGGTTGTTTACCCTTGTCTGATTGTTTTACTGAGTTCTTTGGTTGTGGAGTCGCCATTGGAGAAGGAACTGACTCTGGTTATTTTTCCTCATCATCCTGATTTCTCAATCTGTTTTTTGATCTCAAGTCATACTTCTTATGTCATTTTTCTTGCATAAAATTAGTGAATTGCTTGCAATAATCATCCATTTCTTCCTAGTCAAATGATACATCAGCCTGTGTACATTCTTCTTCACATTTCTCTTCTTCTTCATCATCTTCCATATAAACAACGGAGATTTTATCTTCAACCTCTTTCTGATCATCATCAGCAGACTGTGAAGGTGTTGCTTCTATATATATGGGTGCCTGAACTTGGTCCTGATCTCTCCTTTCCCTCTGCAAAATCTGCAAGGGTTGCTTTCTGAATTGGGGTTAAAAACCCCTCTATTTTGTTGTGCAAGCTTCTTATTATCCAATTCCATCTTCACTATTTTGTTTGATAAGTTCTTGATGACCTTAGTCATGTCATCAATCCTTTGATCTTGTGATGACTCTTCTTTGGCCTTACCTTTATCTTGAATCGACAGCTTTTCTTGTGCTTTTCCAGCAACAGTCATATTTGCTTCAATCTCCAAAGCATAAGTTTGGATTTTGATCTTCTCTCTCTCAAAGTAAAACTAAAATCTGATACAAATGCCCCAGGAAAAACAAATCTTGCTCCAATAGGAGGGGGTTTCATTTCTGCAGGCAAACTATTATACAATTTGTTAATATTTTAATGAAATCACTCATGTTTTCATCAAACTTTTTCTTAATAGCATTAAAATTTGTCAATGAATAACCATGATCTCACTTTTCACCCCATATTTGGATGAATTTTCTTTCTAATTCATCCTAATCATTAATTGATCCATTTGGTAATCCTTTAAACCATTTTCTTGCCTCTCCATTTAGAGACTATATAAAAAGTCTCATTACTACATCAAGATGTTCAACATTTAAATTTTCAGCAAAGGTGCAAAACAAAGGCAAGTGTTGTTCTGCAATTATTTAATCTTCACCAGTAAATCTAAGAAGCAACTTAAGGTATTTCTGAGGCATTGCATTCATTGGTTGCAGGAGATTTAATGGTGCATATCTATTCATCAAGAAAGCAGGGACTTCCATGTTTATGCCTTGATTAACTGCTCCTTGAGTAGGTGGGAATTGT
Source organism: Pinus albicaulis (assembly GCA_034641835.2). Classification (NCBI taxonomy): domain Eukaryota; kingdom Viridiplantae; phylum Streptophyta; class Pinopsida; order Pinales; family Pinaceae; genus Pinus; species Pinus albicaulis. Next base: position 41,087,323 of record CM076581.1, on the reverse strand, counting down.
ATAGCAGTTGTAGATGTGGATGGATGAGGTGAGACAACTGATATTGGAAGGGGTTGATGAACAATAGCAGAAGAACTGGCAACTGTATTAGGTTGAGTTTATGTAAATGAGAATGAAATAGAATCCAAATACTGTTATTCTAATCTTGGTTCTTGGAAATGAATGGGTGAGGAAAAGGATTCTTTTTCCGAGAAAATGAGTTTTCGGGAATTATCCTTGGATGAAAGGGTATGGGAACTGCTTCCTAGTGCAAGCAGTGTGGCATTAGGTGTAGAAAGCGTTCTTGATTTCAGGCCTTTTTAGAAACCATCTTTTCAGGATCTGAGAGAATAGGAGCTTTCTGCTGAGAGGTATCTGACCTCGTATGTGGCCTCTTATAAGCCAGAATAATGAAATGAAAACACAGCTTTAATATTTCCTCCTCTCTGAACAACCAGAGGAAATATGAACAAAACCCAGGGAAAAACTTCGCTTCTTCATCCCCGAAAACGGTGCCAAAAAATGTTGTACCTTAAGAGACAATCCCTTAGCTATGATAAGGAATCAATGCTTAAGACATTTATATAATTATGTCACAAAAATATTTTTCTTTGTTTAATCACCTTCGAATATTTATCATTAAATCCTCAAAGATCAAATACAATGAATGTTCACAATGTTATTATTTGTTGATATATAATGGAATGATCAGAAGAAAATGAAAGAAAGAAGCCCAAACTAATATGCTATTGTACAGAATATATCACCTCAAACTCCAGACGAATTATAAGAAAAGGAACAGTTAAAATGAAGGAGCGCCTATTAAGGATTTTAACTCTTGTTCACACAAGTAAAAATAGACCTACAGCTTCGTTACTTCATCTTATTCAGAGATAGAAAACAAAGAATGTAAACTTGAAGACATATCAACATCAAAAAATGCCAAAAACTTGCTTTTCATTCATTTATCATTTGAAATCTGAGTACAAAAATTGCAGTATGAAGGTGCAAAACTCAGAACCTTTCTCTTTCTTTTCTATCTCATTAAATACAATATAAAGCAGTTTGTAACTGTTGTAACTGATCTTAACTACTTCAACTACTTATGACTTCGTACACTACCTATTACATGTCCTCAAAATGTTTTATTTACAATTACATTCTCTCTTTTAAAACAGGAAATAACATGAAATTAAAATCCTAATCTACATGCTAAATATGAATTCATGACGATGTTGTTACATTTCCTTGACTGGTTTATTTATCCTTCTTTGAAGCCGAGGGATCCTTTGGTAAATCCGTCATCCAGGCTCTGCACTTCTTCTGTATTTCGATGTTTGTCTTTGGTGAATGAACCAGCTTGTGATATTCCAATCTGAAAGTAGTGATTCTGTTGAAAGATGGTCTTTCCAAAAACAGATTTTTCACTAACCACAGCAGTTGAAAGTGTCTCTAAAGGAAATTGATCATTGTTGCTCCTTTAAGAACTTGAGTTTTCTCATGAGTGTTGTTTACCTTACTTTTAGCTAACAATCGTAAGGGTTCATAAGAATTCCATGACATAAGACCACCTCCAAGACCCCAACATGATGGCAAACCTGCTCTTGCTATTTTATTAAATAATTTATCAAACTGACTCACTGCTTCCTTTAGCTCAATCAACTTCTTTTCTGTAGATTTCCTGTAATCATTTTTTACAATCATTTTGTTAATTTCTACAGCATATAAAATCTTGTCTCTAATTTCATTTGCTTCCAACTCTTGATCTGTTTTAGAATCAAAGAAATTAATGAACTTTCTTGCCCAAATAGCCCTATTGATTGTCTTATGTTTGTCTGTCATGACTTTCTCTTCAAACTCCCTGATAATGCTTTTTTTTCTTTTGCAATAACAGTCAGAAAATCCCAGATTGTTTTCATTTCTTCAATAATATCATTCCATATGATATCATTTTCTTGTATTAAAGATAAATTTCTCTTCAATTTTTCTTTGATATTTTTAATCTCAGCATCAACAGTTTAGCAGTCCATTTTATATTTACTGACTTGTCCTTCAGTGGCCTTTATAATCTTTGTTAATGTTTCTAAATCAGCTTGTGCTCTTTTTCAATCTGTCTCTGCCATCTGTAATTCAGTGGTTAATTGGGAAATTTTTGTTGATGGATCTTCACTACCTGATGGAAAAACAAAAGTGTAAGTATGAGATTCGATATGGTTTTGTAATGACAGTGTAGTTTTCTTTAATTTAGTAACTTCTTCTTCCTTTTGCATGAGCTGATAAAGAAGTTTTTCTTTCTCATTTTCCACCTCTGCAACCTCTGCTACCATGGAATGTTCTCCTGTAGGCAATTTCAATTTTTTCTTCATTACAGATATTTCTAATTCAGCACTTTGCAGAAGCTTCTTCACATCAGACCTGTCATTGGGATCTACTCCAATCTTCACTACGATCTTTTTAAGTTGTTCGTTATGGATTGTCAAAGCCCTGGAATTGGCTTTCTCTAACTTCAACTGCTTTATCAACTTTCCAAGCATATTCTCTACATTCATTTCCATTGCATTAGTTTTTGTTAGGTCATTCACAATCAGCTGACCTGTTTTCATGTGTAGATTCACTTTGTCTAGCAATGGGATTTTCTTCACATCTACAGTCAAATTCACAGTATTAAAATTGTTAGAAGAAGCAATTGACATATCAGAAGGATGTGAAAGAGAAATTTTGAATTGATCCTTTTCAAGATCCATTGTAGTTAGAAGCCTTTTTTGGTCTGGATCTATCTGGTACTCAGCTTGAGCCTCCATGCTTGCCTTCATCTTCTAATGTTGGCAATATGATGCAGAATTTTTTCCTTGATGGCAACCCACTGAATGAAGATGAAGACATGCGACTATTGACATGTGTTGTCCTTGATGGCAATTCACCTGATGAAAGTATTCTTGACTTGGTAAATAATGTTTGTTAGCAATATGATGTTGAATGTTGTCCTTAGGCAACCCACTTGTTGAAGGTAATGGCAACTTACTGGATGAAGTTGTGCCTGATAGAATATGTCTTGATGAACTAAATCTGATGCATCTACAGTGAGTACAGAAGGCAATGAAGAAAGAAATTCAGCTTGTGATAGATCTATGATGAAAAGAGTACGTCTCTAGGCATACGCAGATTTTACTAGGGGAAGTCACGTATGCACGCGAGAATAAACGTTCCAAGTCACGTATGGGCAAAAGCGCTCAAAAAGTGCAAAACCAAGGGTAACCACCATGGTATTGACCCATTGTATTGGGTAATGATCCGCCTAATTAACCCCATCCAGGAATACCATCGGAAGTAATGTAGTTTTGGGCTCATGGTATTGTTTTGGCTCATGGTATTGAAAAAGGATAATCCTATATAAAGAGATGAAATTCATGATGCAAATGATGAGTGTGGGTGCAAGATGTCTGAGCTTGAATGAATACTTCTCTCTGAAGTAGATCTGAATGGAAAGGGTTACACTTAAATGATAAATCTGAATGAATGATGCACCAGTGATGAAGAAGGGGATCTAGATCTGTATTGTACTTGTATTTTCTAGATCTGTTTATGGAAGGCTTGGATCTGTGATGAGGCGAACATCTGTCTGAAGTAAAGGGTTGAATCTGAACTGAATGTTTGATCTGAAGATGAATGCAGCTCTGTAATGGTTGAAGATCTATACGCTACTTAGCCGCAGAAGAAGCGCGTATGCGCAATAAGATTTTCCTTATAATATGTACTGAAGTATACGCTGGTTTATGTGAACGGAAGCGCGTATATACGCGACATCAGTGAAGGGAAAGCGCGTATGCAAACTAAGGTTTGCTGAAGTCTATGGTAAGAAATGTCTGATCTGTTCTGGTAGTTTACTGATATCTGTCAGTGAGTTGTATGTATCTGTTTCATGGTTGACTGTGCTTAAAAGTATGGAAAGGGTCCAGTATGAAAATTTGATGAAACGTGGCCTGCAAGTTGTGTTCTATTGAAGTTGTTGGATCCAGTGTGAAAATTGATGAAAGGTGATCCATAGAGGTGCTGAGGGTTGTAGCTTTCAGTCAGGGGGTTGTAGCTCCCTTCCAGGTGAGGCTGGTAAACGAGATCAGGGGGTCGTAGCTCCCTTCCAGGAGAGGCTGGTAAACGAGCGTGGGGTCGTAGCTCCCTTCCAGGAGAGGCTGGTAAACGAGTCAGGGGGTTGGAGCTCCCTTCCAGGAGAGGCTGGTAAACGAGCGCAGGTGGGTGCCTGCGTGCTGGTCAAGTCTGCGCCAGCACATATGTTGTAAGATGTTTTCTCTATAATAAAAGATTGAAGGCTGAGCAACTGCAGCGGTGGTTTTCTCCCGACTTGGGTTTCCACCTAAAAATCCTGGTGTTCATGTGTGATGCTTTGTGTGATGGTTTACTCTGCTCTTACTATTCATGCTTACTGTTTATTAAACATCTGATGAATGAATGATGGAATGATTTAAGTGAAGATCTAATAACATAATTAGATATCTGTGTATACGCGAGTTTCATAAAGGGTATCCGCGTATATACGCGAGTCTGTTTCAGGAAAGTAGCGTATGGGTTTTAGAAGTAAGAAAAAGTAAAAGTTTTGAATATGCAAAGAAAACCGATTCAACCCCCCCTTCCTATTTTTCCCAACATCCGATTCTCTCTGCAATTTGGGAAAACATTTGTTTAATTAGAGGCACTTGTTCCTGAGTGCTCTCATGCTTCCTGGGTGAAGCAGGGACATTTTTTTCATCTCCCAATTGTAATGAAAAACCAGGTTGAGTATCTACAGACTCTTCATTGAACTTTGCTCTCTTCTCAGCCCTATGTTCTTTTTCCTCTGATTCAACCACTGCCTCTTTACCTATTTTATTTGATTTCTCTGATATAACAGGATTTTGAACATTTTAACTTGCTGAACCCAAAACACCTTTACTCGCCACTTTTTCTAGATCTGTTCTGCTCTCATGAATGAAGGTTGAATATCCATCATCAATTCTTCTACTAGAAATGACATTGTGAGGGTCATAAGCCCACTTCTCTCCTAACAGTAAGTGCATTCCATATAAAATCTTAGTGACTTCATCAAATGCTTGTCTCATATTAACTATAAAGGGACCCACAGTCATTGGCAATTTGAACATATGACCCTTCTTCATAGGCACAAAGTGAATTTGGTTAACATTTAAACTTTTCCTAATGAACTCCAGAGCAAATAATCTCATAGGTACAAATACAGGAAGCATATAAGGTTCTACACTGGCTCCATAAAGTCTAATTTCATAATAATATTCAAAGACAAACCAATCACCAAATTTACAATTTTCCCCCAAATGCAAGGACTCTTGAGCTTTGGGAAAAAAACAGGGGGGAGAACTTCCATTCAAAACTTTATATGCAGAGGACATGAAATAACTAGAAAAATCAAACAAACCACCCTCATTTTGTTCTTTTCTCACTATATCTGTCCAAAATATTGTTGATTGTATCCTCTTATTCATATCCATAATGTTTAACCCCAGATGCATGAATTCTTCTACATTTTGATATAAAAATAGGTAAACAATAGGTGAGGGAAACCTGAATGAATCCGTTAATGATAAGCTCATGATCTGAGAGTTAACAGCTTCTTGCCAATAAGAGGGAATATCCAGCACCGCTCCCGGCTTCATCATCATGGCGAACATTCCTATAATTGACTTGTCCACTGTACTGTCATCCTCCTTTCTCAAAATCTTTGCAATGCAGCTCAACACTAGTTTGAATTCAATATCAAAAACCTCCATAGGGAACTCTTTACTGTCAGGTACAAACTATTTTGTATTTGGCTTCAGAAAATGGATGAGTTTATTAAACTCTTGACCTACAAGAATGTCATAATACGCTATCAAGGAATCATCAAAGAATTGGACATATGACTCCGACTCAGGGTAACATGGAGCTTGGCGAATCAACTGAACTGACACTTGCAGAATGTTTTCCCCTTGACAATTCATTACGAAACATTTCCCAGGGTACATAAAAGACACTAGCCAATAGATAAATTCAGGAAAAAGATGAGTTTTCGGGATACATGCAAACAACACACCAGTTTTTACCATGGTGGTGTAAATTGGAGAAGTCTTATCGTTTAGGAGTACTTGCTAATAAAAATAAAGGTGGTCAAGGGAAAATATGTGTCTTGGATATCCCTCTCGGTATCCATGAGAGGGATGTGACTAGAAGAACCTGACAGGGATGAGCATTTAGCCATATTTTAACTTTAAGATGGTAGAAAATTGAAACGGTGACAAAAGATTGAACAAGACGCAGCACAGAAAAACATCAAATACCAACAAATCAATAATAACTTCAATAAGAATGAGAATTTCACTTAAATAGGTGGCGCGACTTTGAACTTAAATGCTGATAAGACGCGCCAAAAGACTGTTAAGAAATCCTGACGTGGAAGACAATTGTAACCAACTTGGCAGCATACATCACTGTGGGAGGCCTCGGGGTACGGAGGACTCATTTGGCTTATGCCCCCGCTGTCAATCTCGACCGTTCATCTGGATTACTACCGCAGTCAACACCGTCAACTGCGGAGGCTCCCTCCATGTTAACCCACGCGCTAAAAGTGCTTGTGGGTTGAGCCCTTTGCTCATTGATTGATAAATCAACGAATCATGCTCGATAAAGTGATCGATATTTAAACTTTGAACTGGGACCCGCTTTCATAAAGCCTAAAATTATTTAAACTTTTAATTTTAATATAACGAGCAGATATATTTTTATGCTAAAGTATATGAACTTTAACACTCTAACATATCTTTTTAGTAGTTTTCTATTTTTTTTGTATATTTGAAAATTAAAATAAAGGGATATTGCAAATGATCCACAACAAACTACATGCTCTTTTTCAATGCCAACACACACTCTTCATCCATTCCACTTTTTAAATTTGTTATTTCGATTTCAATCATTTCAGCAGTGCCTCTGCACAATGAAAATGAAAACAAAAAGTATTTTCACAAAGCATTAACGATAAAATATAAATGAAAGCATAAAGAATAGCTAATAACTATTAATTAATTAGTTGTTGAGAGTTAATTATGAAGTTATAAATGATAGCAACACAATATTAATAACAAAATGAACTGTAACTATTAATAGCTATAATAATTAAATGGCAACTATTACATTTTTATAATACTATAATTATTACAAGGAAACCTACTAACCTATGAACTATAATTATTAATAACTATAATAATTAAACGACAACTATTGCATTTTTATAATACTATAACTATTACAAGGAAACCTGCTAACCTACAATACTATAATGATTAACTATTTTCATTAATAATTAATAATTAATGAGTTAAACTCCTTCAATATCTATTACATTTAACTATTATTAACTTGGTTATTAATAAACTGATCTGTATGTGATCGAATAATGTGCTTAAGCAGTTTGATTAGTTTTTCCGTTAGATTGATTATTAACTGAAGTATGATTTAATGAAAGACGACATAAACCAACAACAATAAATGAATTAAATAACAACAATAATTAGAGAGAATAAGAAGCAAACAATTTGATGTCGGAGTTCGTCCCTCCTGGACTACATCTCTAGGTCTGCTTTTAAGTGGGCGTCCGTTTTTATTAGGATTGATCTTGAAGAATATTTACACTGAAATGGAACAAAATGACTGTGCTCATAGGCAATTCTAAACCCTGTAAATAGAAAGTACTCTTCCTCGCCTTTCCGACACCTGTCTCCGTGCTCAATTTCGACCACTGACGACTGAGCAATGTTGCAAACAAAATCGCCTCTAACCTGTTGAAACTGATCTCAAAAACTCAATGTCATTCTTGAATGAATTTGACATGGATTTACAATATTGCAATCGAACCTTGGATGGCCAAAATTGGCACTTGATTGAGCCAATCATGTGATAAGGTTCGAATTTTTCTCCATACATGAGCGTTGGGGATAAAATCCCTTAACCTTAGCATTGTATTAATTTTTAAAACCCAAAACTGAACCATATATTATAATTTTAACCTGGCGGCTAGCTAACCGGGCGGAGGATGACAACTATCAGCATGTGAGCAGGGATGTTTTCCGATGGTTGCTGTGGCTCCAACAGTCACGGTTACATCCGGTAACCTAGGTCTTAACCCCGACGGTTCCAGCGCGACCTGATCACATGTCATCCTGATGCGGTCTCTGCGTGGTTTACAGCTGGCGGTTTACAGCTTTTTAAAAACCCGACGGCTGCTAACCATAAACCTTTTCCGCTACGGTACTGACCTGTCATATGTTACAACTCTTCTCCGACACGGTTTAGTAGCCACACGGTTTAGAAAGAATTGTGGAGGGTTTTATATTATAGTTTTAATACTATTTATTTAAACCAACATTTTAAAGCCCAAACCTTAAAAGGTTTATGGAAAAGTTTTAATATATGTCTTTTTTTGCACTAGGACTTAACATAGGATTTTGGACTTAGATTTTTAGGTTTGAAACTTAGGATAAGGATTTAATGTCTTAGACTTAGGCTTAATGTTTAGAACCTAGGCTATCACTTAGGTCTTTAAACCTTAGGTCTTAGATGATGTGATAGGGTTTTAGACTTAGGTATTAGGGTTTTAGATCTAGTTTTAACTTTTAACCATAGACCTTTACAATGTCCTTTTAAACCTTAGTTTAGGATTAAAACCCTTTACATCATATCACAAAATTTGAACCTTATGACATCTGAAGGACCTTTTCACTAGCGAATTGATGATTCTAAAGACTGAACTGGATGTCGAACTGCTGAAGTTGACTGGACCTTTCTGTTGAACTGTACTGATCAAGATCCTCCTGGATCAATCCTCTCCACTTAAAAAGCTTTTGGACCACAAAAGCTTGATTTTAAACTGACAATAAGAGAGAATACATCTCTCTCACTTTCATCTTGACTTTGATGACATACAACCATACCTGCTTATTGACCTGAAACTGATTCTTATCATGGCGCAATTTGAACCTGACTTGACTCAATGTTTGTCGTGGCGCAGAAAAATGTAAGGCTTGATAGTAAGCTTGATGCACATAAGTTAAAAATTCATCCCACAACTTAGGATTTTTATAGTTGTTACCTCAAAGAATATGTATCTTGGTCCTCTTCACCATTTATGTCTGTCCTTGAACCAAATCCATGTTGCCCCATGGTTGCAAAGGAACTGGAAGTGGCATGTGCAAACCAATCTTTCGATTGCATGGCCTGCTTATTGAACACATTACACATCCCTTTATGTACTTCACAATTGTTTCATACATATGAGGCTAGTAACAATACTTTTGACTTTGTGTCGTAGTCTTTCTTACGCTAAAATATCCTGCAATCTGAGAAAGATAAATTTCCCGAATAACCTACACCCTTTCTATCTGAGCATTATGAGTTAGTGATTCAAAAGTATCTTCGAAATCATTATCAGTACTATACTGTTCTACATAAATTTCATAAACCAATGAACTTTTATGCAGTACTACTGATGCATTCAAAGACAGCATATCAACTACTTTACTTGTTACACCTTCTTTGTCCTTAATTCCTAAGTGAATTTGCTGAAGAAATCCCATCCAACTGTAGTGAGATTGTTGCAACTTAGTATACGACTGAAAGTATTGAAGCAGCTGATAATCTATGTGACTCATTGTTTCCATTGCATAAACTTTAACATCTGTTTTAACTTGATATGGTTGTTGATGATCTATCAATGATGTGAATTTTTTCTGCTTAATTGAATCAAGTTTAACATCGACACTTATTCCCCATGTCTTGTTTTGCTTATGAGCCAAAATTATGGGTGAGCTGTATGGAGTTAATCTGAGTCGCATTAATTCTTTTCCAACCTTCCCTGGAATTTTTTGCTTTATTTCTTTAAGCTCTATAACTGACTTGTGATACATTTCATTTTTAGAGGCATCAAACATCAACTGCAACTCATGTGATATTTCCTTTTTATGAAGTAGATGTTTTGGTTCTTTAACTAGATCCTGAAATGAATCTACCTTTTTAACCAAATTACCTTCATATTGAATTTCACAACCTGAACAAGTATCAATAAGATCCCTATGTTGCTCTTTTATCGACATGAGTATGTATCTCTTACTTGAACTTATTAAGCGCTTCATCTGCTTAGAATTAAAATTCAAGTGATCTTTGTTTTTATGTGCCCGAACGATGTACTTAATCCCATCTTTCCTGAGATGATACACATGCTTTGTTCTATAAAATATTGCATCATGGTCATAAAGATAAGGGCTACCTAAGATAATTCCACAAATGTCTAACGGTATCACATCTAGCTCCACTTCATCGATATAGTTAGTTGTGATTGCAAATTTTAACCAACACTGTTTGGTAACATGAATTTGAATTTTTTCCTTTAACCACCCTAAAGGATATGGCTTTGTATGATTATGTTTTTTCAAACCCAATTGTTTAACCAATGACTCATAAATCAAATTTGACTGTGATCCTCTATCAAACAATGTATCTATCTTAGTATGCTTTGAAGCTACCCTTATATGAAATAACTCGATTCTTTTATCTTCATTCTGTTGTTTGATGTTTGAAGAAGCAGAAGTACTAGCATCAGAAATTTTACCTGTTGTAACCATAGCAGTGATTTTACCTTCATCACCTAAATCGGATCCCAAGTTCAAGCCTTGCTAGACTGTTGTTTCAACCTTATTTTCACCCTTCTTTGATTGAAACTTCTTCGCCTTTAGTTTCAGATGAAGTTTCCAACACCTAGCTTCATCATGGTCGATCCTTTGGCAATGTGTACACATAGGTCTATCTTCTTCCTTTTGAGTTGTGGCAGTATTCTTTCCCTTTGACTTGCCCTTCTTTGTGTTGTCTTCAGTTTCCATCTGCTTGGATGTCTTTGGTGTAAACTTGAATGGTCTACCACCTGATTCGACATGAATTTCTTGAACACAAACTTCATCAAAATCATTAGGATTGAACATTAATAATGTATGCTGCAAATATGAATGCAAACTGCCAATATATTTCAACAAAGCTTCTTTTGTGTCCAAAGAAATACCCAGTGCTAATGCTTTCTTTCTGAATTCCTGTGTGAACTCTTGAACATTCTGTCCCTTACCTTGTCGCAAGCACTGCCAATCAATTACAGCTTGTTGTGTGTGACCCAACGCATAGAATTGTTTCTTTAGAGCTCTAATAAACTTAGTCCATGAGGTGATAACTTTTCCCTTGCGCTTTAAATCTATCTGTGTCGTGCTTTCCCACCAGATCAAAGCAGTACCCCCGATTCTAAGAGTAGCTAATTGGATATTTGTCTTATCATCAGTAATATCTTCAATACGACAATAGACTTATAACTGTTTTACCCAATTATCTAGTTTCTTAGGGTTTATTTCACCATCATACATAGGTAATTCTAACCTAACATCAAGTTTAAAAATTGGATTCTTATGTTTCTTTTATTTTTTTGATTCAGAACTAGAAGTAGAAGAGGAAGAAGAAGATGATGGAGATGACAGAGGAGAAGGAGTTTTATCTTCCTTTCCTTTACCCTTGTCCTTCTTTGATGCCTTTGATGATGAAGTTGCATCTCTCATCTTCTTGTCTTCATATAATTCTTCCAACATCTGCTGCATGTTTAGAAACATCGGTTGGATTTGATTCTCATCCATGGGTTTCTTTTCAGTAGCTTCAAGAGTCTCAACAGTCTTATTCCCTTTCATCATTGATTGATGATCGAATTTCCACCTTCTGATCTCTGGATCAAATTCCTCAAGCTCACCTTTTCCATGTTGCAATCCCAACCTGGTTAACATCCACTGACAAACAAACTACAAGCACAACCTGCTCTAATACCAAAAAATATATGTATGTGATCGAATAATGTGCTTAAGCAGTTTGATTAGTTTTTCCTTTAGATTGATTGTTAACTGAAGTATGCTTTAATGAAAGACGGCATAAACCAGCAGCAATAAATGAATTAAATAACAGCAATAATCAGAGAGAAGAAGAAGCAAACAATTTGATGTCGGAGTTCGTCCCTCCTGGACTACATCTCCGGGTCCGCTTTTAAGTGGGCATCCGTTTTTATTAGGATTGATCTTGAAGAATATTTACACTGAAATGGAACAGAATGATTGTGCTCACAGGCACTTCTGAACCCTATAAACAAAAATTACTCTTCCTCACCTTTCCGACACCTGTCTCCGTGCTCAATTCCGACCACTAACGGCTGAGCAATGCTGCAAACAAAATCGCCTCTAACCTGCTAAAACTGATCTCAAAAACTCAATGTCCTTCTTGAATGAATTTGACATGGATTTATAATACTGCATTCGAACCTTGGATGGCCAAAATTGGCACTTGGTTGAGAAAATCATGTGATAAGGTTAAAATTTTTCTCCATACATGAGCCTTAGGGATAAAATCCCTTAACCTTAGCATTGTATTAATTTTAAAAACCCAAAACTGAACCATATATTATAATTTGAGCTTGGCGGCTAGCTAACCGGACGAAGGATGACAACTGTCAGCATGTGAGCAGGGATGTTTTCTGACGGTTGCGGTAGCTCCGGTAGTCACGGTTACATCCAGCGGCCTAGGTCTTAACCCTGGCGTTTCTAGCACGACCTGATCACATGTCATCCTGACGTGATCTCTGCATGGTTTACAGCTGGTGGTTAATAGCTTTTTAAACCCGATGGATGCTAACCATAAACCTTTTCCGCTATAGTACTAACTTGTCATATATTACAACTCTTCTTCGACACGGTTTAGTATCCACGTGGTTTAGAAAGCGTTATGGTGGGTTTTATATTATAGTTTTAATACTATTCATTTAAACCAACATTTTTAAAGACTGAACCTTAAAAGGTTTATGGAAAATTTTTAATATATGGTTTTTTTTGCGCTAGGACTTAATATAGGATTTTGGACTTACCTTTTTAGGTTTGAAACTTAGGATAAGGATTTAATGTCTTAGACTTAGGCTTAATGTTTAGAACCTAGGCTATCACTTAGGTCTTAGATGATGTGATATGGTTTTAGACTTAGGTATTAGGGTTTTAGATCTAGGTTTTAACTTTTAACCATAGACCTTTGCAATGTCCTTTTAAACCTTAATTTAGGATTAAAACCCTTTACATCATATCACAAAATTTGAACCTTATGACATCTAGAGGACCTTTTCACTAGTGAATTGATGATTCTGAAGACTGAACTAGATATCGAACTGCTAAAGTTGACTGGACTTTTCTGTTGAACTGTACTGATCAAGATCCTCCTGGATCATAAACTATTGTGCATTTGATTACAACGATTATTTATTCGTTATTAATGTTTTCTTTAAATAATTATTTTACATGAACAACTATTATAATATGTCATTAATGCTTTCTTTTAATAATTATTTTGCATGGACAACTATTATAATACTATAGCTCTTAATTTTTTTTAATAATAGTTAATAATTAATTATTAAACTTTGCATTGCAATAATTATTGCATTTCACTATTATTAACTTGATTGTTAATAGACTATTATGCATTTAATTATATCTATTAATTCTCTCACATTAATGCTTTTTGCTTTCAAGAATATTTTACATTGTCTGCACAACGAAGGCACAAATATGATGATTAAAAAAAAATGTTCACACTTCCTCACAACGAAAACACAAATATTAATTTTAAACAAAAATGTTCACACTTTTGCACAAAATGACTTATTCATATAAACCATAAGTTGGATTGTGTGGAGCTATTTATTTTATTTTATTATTGAAAAACGAATACTTACTTGATAAATGTGAGACTTATAGCCCACATCCCCACACATTTCAATAGTAGAGCTCTACACAATAAGCTATAATATTATTTTATTAATATTGTTTTATTTTATTTTATTATTGGAAAGCGAATAAGGTATTTCACATTCAATCGAAAGAGTGGCTTCCAGACCATAAACCAACTGAAAAGGGGTGAATCCGGTTGCACTCTTAACTGAGGTTCGGTATGCCCAAAGAGCTGAAAATAACATGAGGTGCCAATTGGATTTATGGATCTCAATCGTACGTTGAAGCATAGTAACAAGAACTTTGTTCATGGCTTCAACCTGGTCATTGGCCTGAGGATAGTACGGCGTTGAGCTGTCGTGATGCGGACCAAACTTAGAAGTCAACTCGGCCACCATGTAATGTCGAAAATGAGAACCATGATCGATGAAGATGGATTGAGGCACACCAAACCTAGCAATGATATGATTGAATATGAATTGAGCAACTGTCTTATCGTTGGCGGCAAGTGTAGGCATTACTTCGGCCCATTTGGTGAAGTAGTCCACAGCTACGATAATATAAGCATGCCCCCCGTCCGAGTGAGGGTTACACGTCATAAAATAGATGCCCCACTTCGTAAAGGGACCAATGTTAATAATAGTATGAAGAGGTACAGGTGGCGTACGCATCTTGCGTTGATAAACCTGGCAATCATGACATTTACGAACCGCGACAATGTAGTCTTTGAAGATAGAAGGCCAGAAATAAGCAGCACGAAGAATCTTCTGTGCAGTGGCATAACCAGACATGTGACTGCCACAGGCACCACTGTGACAATCATTGAGTACTTTCTCAGCTTCCTCGAGGGTCAAACACCCACGGAGAATGGAATCCACTCCAACACGATAGAGGGTATCCCCATCTATATGATAAGGTTGAGACTGATGACAAATGCGTCAGCGGGCATCCTTCGTCAACTCAGATCTGAAAGTAGAATTCTGGAGATAAGTGATGATATCACCGTACCACGGATCGAGGGTGCTAATCAAGAAAAGCGTATCGTCTGGTATATATTCCTCAGGACGAGATGGAGGAGAGTCTGAAGGTAGTGAACAAATCAAATCAGCAAAGACTAATGATTTCTTCGACTTGGCCACAGTAAATTCCAAATCAAACTCTTGGAGGATAACAATCCACTTCGAGTATTTTCCCCCCAACAATTTTTGAGACAATATATAGGTCATGGGGTTGCAATCGGAAATCATGCCAATCAACAAGAAGCAAACAATATAATGACGAAAACGTTGAACAACTCTGAACCGTAGCTAATGCTAACTTCGACGTGGGCATAGCGCCTGCATTGTGAAGGTTACAATTGTTGGGGCCCTTGTTTTTGAATTTTTTTTTGGAATATTTTGTATTTTGAATAAAGGATGACATTTTTTTGGTTGTGGCAAGATGACACATGGAAATCGCGACCGAGTCCCAACTACCGTAAGCTGCGGAGCTATCAAGGTGGCGCAGAAGAAAGAGATAACTAAATAAAGCAGATGCATGAGGATATACAGCAGAAGACAGGAAGCGGAACACACAGATGACAAGAGAGAAGCCGGAAGCAGCTAAAGAAGGACACAGAGAAGAACTAACAGTTGCGGAAGAGGGTGGATAAATAGCAGTCACCCGGCTGAGAGGAAGAGGAGAGACACAGGAGACGGAATGCAGGGCGACTGAAGGAGATAAGACAGGATATCTCTATAGTTCCTAGGGTTCTCTCATTTACCTTTCTGTTATGTAAGGCATCTGTAATAGACTATAAGCTCTCCTTGCGGAAGCTATGTAACGAAGGTGGTGGATGAAGATATCAATACAATTGCAGGTTACTGTCTTACTGTGTAATTCTTATGCATGCATAATGGTTGTGATGGTTTAAAATTTTATTTGCTTAATACCTGTTTATGCTCTGAATGTTCTTGCGGATATATCTATGTTTATGCAATCTGTTTTATGGTAATCATGAGTTGCGGATCTGTTCCTTGCCATCGATCTGTTCCCATCTTGCATGTGGTTGCGGCACGCCTCGGGTGAGACTCTCTGCTCTCCGGAGTAGGGTGATAATGCCAGCATGGTTCTAGACTACAACAGATTCCCTTGTTGGCCACAAATCCTGAACCTGGGTCTTGCCTGCGAGACCTGATTCCTTGCCAACAAATGGTTCCCTTGCCGGGACACGCATGATAAGAGGGGAACTAGATCATGGTCTCAAGGATCTATGAAGGCGAAATACGGTGATGGTGGGATAATAATCTCAACCAATTTATTGCTCAGCAAGCAAAGTTGACCGAACAAAAGGAGGCGACAATCAAGGAGCTCGTCCTCTTCTCAGATTCAGCCAGTGATACGTACGAGATTCTCTGGGGGAAGTTCCCTAGTGACCTCTACAACTGGCTGCAGAGGTTATGGACAAAGGTGCCTAAGGACGGCTCGAGGAAGATAAACCACAAGTGGGTGCATGGGGATATGGTAGCTCTGCATCGGTTGGACAATGAATTGATCCGCGCGGTGGATTTCTGGGTAGAGACCACTTTGGACAGATATATTGTAGAGTTCGCCGTAGAGTGCTACCCATCCTTCTCAAAGGCTGAAGCTACCCTCCGCTCTGGGCTAAGGGGGAGGCTGCTAAAGGAGATTCCGCTGTGGATTAAGGCCCTGATGGTGGATGAAGGGCTAATGGAATTCTAAAAGGCAAGTATGGAAGCGTAAACCTTCGGTGCTGGGGGAAGGGTGAAAGGGACAGATGCTACATAGAATGTGAGGTGGGAAGTTGGGAATGGATGCTGAGGCCACACGGAAGTTGAGGGAGCGACGTGCCCATCGGCGGGTGCAGATCACCGATAGGTGGCGAAAACGGGTGACGCGGGATTTGAAACGAAGGGAAATTGACATGAAGAACTAGAAGGAGGCGCCTCAGAGAATAGGAATTATGGACACGGATACCTAGGAAGGAGAAGGTACCACTGTGGGAGTACGGTGGGTGCATGGGAGCCCAGCTAAGCAAGAAAGGGAGAAAGTGACTGATGAAGACGATGCAGGTATGCAGCCCCACGAGAGCTTCGATGGTGAATGGTACGTCATGATGCAGCAGTTGTTTCAGGAGCGGACGACATTAATTTCTCCAGGCAGCCCCGCTTCCAACATTATGCATGGCAAAGATCCCTACCTTCCCCTGGTACTTTATCAACCTTTGAGCAATATTTTTGTTAAGATACAAGCATTGAGTCAATTTCATAGCAGTTCATTGTCGATAGCGCCACACGTTAGTAGCAGTGGCACTAGTAATATCGCATTCCCTAGCAGAATAATCACGCAACCAGGACCTGGAGGCTTTATCCTAGTTAGCCCTCCGCAAGTAAATATGGCAGGGTCTTTCACCCGGTATCCAGAGTTCTCTGGCCAGGGCAATGATGATGCAGAGCAACACTGGTATCTGTGCGAAGCCATATGGAGGGCTTGACAGACGCCAGATGCAGGGAAGTTAATAGAGTTTCAGACCACGCTCAGAGAGAGGGCTCTGCGATGGTTTATCAAGTGGTCTGAGGCCCATCCTAATCTAGTAATTGCGGACGTTAAGCGGGATTTTTTCTGGGAATTTAAACTTCCCCAGACGGACCAACAGGGTCTGTCCGAGCTCTGGGAAATTAAGAAGAAAGAAGGAGAGACTGCATGGGAGCTAATGCAGCGATTCAAGGACGCGATCAGGAAACTCAGTTACTCGATCGACCCAAACCATCAGAGGGACTGGTTCATCAAGGCTTTGCTTCCCTTGACGTGAACTCCCCTCACCCAACAGAAGATTGACAACCTGCAGGATGCTTTAGAGCAGGCCATGAAGATAGAGGCCATGGCAGGTTACCCTCAGGAATATCGAGGAGGGCTGGCCCTGCCGGATCCCTCCTTGTTGGGACTACAACACCAGATCACTAGTCTGACGGAAAAGCTCAAGGAGATGCAACCTATAAGGCTAGCCAGGCCGAATGTTTGGTGCACTCACTGCCTAGTTGAAGGCCACGTCGCAAACGAATGTCCTCGGCTGCGTGGCATGGGTGTGGGACCCTCGGTTGTGGCGATCCAGGGGGGTCCACCCACCGGGGGAGGCGCGGCGATGAATCTGCAAGGGGTATACTAGCCGCAACAGCCTTACGCGAGGTTCCCACCTCAACCGAACCCCGCCACCACGGAGTACTGCGAGATTTTCCGGATGATGGGGCATCCACATCGAATGTGCCTAATACTACAGAAGTACTCCAATGTCCCAAACAATGTATACCGTGAGTTTTGTGCTTCCACGACTCACAACATGGAGAAGTTTAGGGATCTTGACGCACTCGCAGATCGGTTGGACTAACCCTCCTACAGGGTGAATGAGACTCACAGGGGGAGAGGAGGCAGTATGCACGGAGGCCGTGCAAGGGGGCGAGGTCCGGTGAAATGTTACAACTGTGACCAGGAGGGTCACGTGGCTCGGGAATGCCCCCTACCATGACGTCCTTAGTGTCCTCAGTGCCACGTGAACGCCCATGTAACAGAGGATTGTCCAGAGCTCATCAAGAAGTGGGAGGAATGGGCGTGGCAGCGGGGAAAAAATTTGGTAAATTCAGAGCCGCGAGGGACCGCGACCCTGGCCATGCAGAATGTCACGATTGTGACGCGGGGTGGCAAGAAGACGGGTGAGGACGCCCATGGAAGGGAGTCGGTCCGGGCTATTCGACCTGCCTCCCCCAAACAACTGATCCAGCCAGATGCGCAGAAGAAGTACTTCCAAGAGGTTATGGAGGCCTTTGCTCAGCTGCGGGAAGTCGTGGGCCTTGAGCTACCCCCGACGACTGGTTCGGGCAAACAGAGCGCCACGGGGACCCTGATTGAGGAATGGTTTCACCTGTTCCTCAAAATCGTTGATAATGCTTCACTGCGGGACCAACTCAAGCATACTCTGCAAGACGCACTACACGGGAATACCAGGCCAAGGGAACTTGGGGACACCGCACCTTAGTGTGTGTGGCGAGTTAAACGAAACAAGCGACGAACAGGAAAGGAGTTCCAGCTTAACACGCAGGTTGCGAGCTTCCAAATCAGCGACACCATGCTTGATTTGGGATCTGACGTTAACATTCTGCCGTCGAAGACGTGGGAGGATCTTGGACGACCACGACTGACCTACTCGCCAATCCAACTCTGAATGGTGAACCAGTACTGCATTCTGCCGATCGGGCGACTCGAAGGTGTCGAGGTCGACATTGCGGGGGTGAAGACTTACACAGATTTTGAGGTTATTGATATTATGGGGGACAAGGATCCTTATCCTACTTTACTAGGCATCGATTGGGCTTTTGAGAATTACGCCATCATCGACCTCAAAAAGGAGCTGATGAGCAGCCATTGCCCGCGGAGATTTGCAGCCATTGCCCGAGTCAGTTGGATTGGTGCTGAGTTCAGAGCATACCCCACCCTGTCGAACATGCAGGCTGTGAATACCTTTTTTGCAAAGGTGAAAGACACGGTTCTAGAAAGCCGCAGAATACCATTTTTGGACGTCGCACTACAGTCCACGTCAGCAAGGTGGTGGCTGAACCACCGCACCACCTTGTCGAGGTGGAGTTGCGCGACTCAGGCTTTGAAGGCACGGTTTAAAGAGGACGAAGGCCCTCGAAGCGGGCACAGATACCAGGGGACTTCCGATCCGTGGGCCCACTTGAAGAGCTGCGAGGAACAATGGCGAGGTCTGGGATACCCGTAAGAGATGTGGGTACATCGGTTTATCCACTCCTTGGATACAATCCCCCAGGCCTGGTACTTGGAAGAGGAGCGGAAACGCGAAACCCGCTCTTGGCAGGAAGTCACAGACAAGTTTGTTTGGTGCTTCTCGTTTGAAGGGGAGACAGATTAGGAATCTCGGGCACTACAAGCGATCAAGGCTGTCTTGTTTGTCTGCGACCCCAAGGCCGATGGGGCCACGGTTGCACCATGCCCTGCGGCCAGACGTGAGTTGGTTTGACAACGGATAGACGGAGATTCAGATGATGACAACCTGGAGGACCTCAGGCACCTGTATTTTGAAGAAAAGGAAGGCGAGCGGAACCTCAACAAAGAACCGACCACCGAAGGCATCCATTTACAGCCGCTAAAGACAAAGAAGTTGAACATCGGTATGGAGGACAAGCCCAAATTGGCTACTGTTAGAGATTACTGGGACGAGGAGACGACCAAGGAAATCTTCAGCCTCCTTCAGGAATACGAAGACTTATTCCCTTCATCGGTTGCGGATCTGAAGGGTATCAATGGCGACCTCGGAGAAATGCGCATTGTGCTGAAACCAGATGCCCGACCCGTAAAGCATCGACCCTACCGGATGAACCCAAGAATCAAAGAAAAGGTCAATTAGATGGAGATTGACAAGATGCTGGCTGCAGGTCTCATCTTTCCAGTGGAAGAAGCAAAGTGGGTGAGCCCTATCGTCATTCAAAATAAGAAGGACAAGGCGGAGATACGTGTCTGTGTCGATTACAAAAGTCTGAACAACACCTGCATCCATGATCCATTTCCCACTCCTTTTAGCGATGAATTCTTGGATCATGTTGCGGGAAATGAAGCTTATTCCTTCACGGATGGTTTTTCAGGTTACCATCAGGTGCGCATTGCGGAAGAGGACAAGCCGAAAATGACATTCACCACTGAATGGGGATCTTTTGCATACCACGTAATGCCGTTCGGTTTGAAAACCGCTCCGGCCGTGTTTTCCCAGATTGTTATTGCTGCTTTTCAAGAGTACATACACAAGTTCCTGGAAGTCTACATGGACGATTGGAGTGTCTACAGTCTGCTGAAGAAACATGCCACCCTATTGCGTATTATGTTTGATCGGTGTCGACAGTTGTAGATTTCCTTGAACTTGAAGAAATGTATTTTTGCAGTTCCTTTTGGCATGCTGTTAGGACACGTGGTGTGCAAGAAAGGGGTCTGCGTCGACCCCGCCAAGGTCGCCGTAATAGTCCACATGGAAGCCCCCGAAACCGTGAAGCAGTTGCGGGCACTGCTCGGGCACACAGGATATTACAGGCGGTTTATCCGCAATTACGCAAAGATCACTGCCCCTCTGGAGAAATTACTACGGAAGTCAGAAATATTCCAGTGGACAGAAGAGTGTCGGAAGGCTCTTGACATTTTGAAGGAGAAGCTGGCGATGACACCTATACTTGCTCACCCAAACTGGGATAAGCAGTTCCATGTGCATATTGATGCTTCCAGTATTGCACTTGGGGCTATCTTGGCGCAACCAGGAGACACGACAGTCGATCATCCAGTCTACTTCGCCAGCCGCAAATTGTCTAATGCGGAGAAGAATTACACCACTACCGAGTGGGAGGCATTGGCAATGGTGTACTCTCTCTAGAAGTTCCGCCACTACCTTATCGGAGGCAATTTTAAGTTCTTTACGGACCACTCTGCATTGAAGTACTTGGTAAATAAGCCTGTTTTAGAAGGACGGATCTGTCGCTGGCTGCTGATCTTTCAAGAATTTTCGTTTGAGGTGATCGTCAAGCCCGGGAGGTTGAACGTTGGGCCCGACCATTTATCCAGGTTGGAGACGGGGGAGAACGACGGCTCACTTGATGATCAGCTGCCGGATGCTGACCTCTTTCGGGTCGAAGCGGTACCAGATTACTTAGCCGACATTGCGACCTATCTGACCATGGGGCAATTCCCTCAGGATTACACCCTGCTCCAGAAACGGCACTTGGTCATCCGTGCTGCCAAACACAAACTGATTGCGGGGCAGCTGTATAAGCTAGGTCTTGATGAGGTTCTGCGCTAGTGCGTCCTTGACCACGAGCACGAAGCAGTGATGTGGGAATGCCATAGCGGTGTCGTGGGAGGGCACGTGGGTGCGAAACCGACCGCAAGGAAGGTGCTCCAAGCTGGCTTGTGGTGGCCGACAATACATGCCGATTGTAAATCATTTGTGAAGCGCTGCGACGTGTGCCAGCGGACGGGGAGGCCTTCTCACAGGGACAAACTTCTGTTGCACCCAGTGCATGTGTTGCGACCATTCGAGAAATGGGCCGTTGACTTTGTAGGCCCCATCGCCTCGACCGCCAGGCACTCCAAGGCCCGAAACATCATTACCGCAACCGACTACCTCACTCGATGGGCTGAGGTGGCGGCGGTATGAGACTGCACGACAAATACAGCAGCACGGTTTATCTTTGAAAACATCATCAGCAGGTTTGGCTGCCCACGAATTTTAACCAGCGATCAAGGTACGCATTTCATTAATGACACGGTCAAGTCGTTGTTGGACACATTTATGATTCAGCATCACAAAAGCAGCCCGTACCACCCGTAGGCCAATGGTACTGTTGAAAAATTTAATAAAATTATTGAAAAGGGGTTAACAAAGATCTGTAATGCCTAGCGGGATGACTGGGATGAACAGCTACCAGCTGCGCTCTAGGCCTACCGGACTACGGTGAAGCGCTTGACCAATCAGATCCCGTTCCAGTTGGTGTATGGCCGGGAAGCTGTGATCCCCACCGAGTTCACAGTGCCAAGTCTTTTAATTTCCACAACTCTCCAGTTCTCAGAAGAAGCATCACTCCAGGAGTGCCTACATGAATTACAGGAACTAGACGAAGCCCGGTTCCTGGCGGAATTTCATCAGAAGGTTCAAAAGGATAGGAAGAAAGCGTGGCACGATCGCCACATCAAGAACAAAGTATTCCAAATTGGTGGCAAGGTCCTTTTATATGACAGCAAGTTCCAGAAGTTTCCAGGAAAGCTGCAGATGCACTGGTTAGGACCGTACTTTGTCATCGAGATTAGAGAGTCAGGCGCCGTTTGTTTGGCTCAGTTGGACGGTACTGTTTTACCGGGATGGGTGAATGGCGCACGCCTGAAACCCTACCAGGAGTAAGGTTCTCCCCACATTCATGAATAAATCTCGCAACCGAGAGCACCCGTAGAGTAGTGTAGCCGAATAACTCTCCCGCAACCGGGATGAGCATAGGTAATCTTTTCCTTTTTCGCATCATTTATCAATAACCGTTCTGTTGCGGGGACCGCACCGCAACCGACTGTGGTCGGGGAGGGGCGTGTCCAGCGTGTCATCCCTGTAGGATCCATAAATGTGCCAGTGTCAGTCCAGGTCATTTCAGTCAGTATTTGTGTCAGTCCATAGGATTGTCCCAATTTGCATCAAAAATTGCCATAATTGGAAGTAACCTTGCCATAATAAATTTTCCATCATCCGCCATGACCTTAGCCGTCGCGTCCGCCCATTTCCCCATGCCACCATCAGCAACTGTCAGAATACCCATTGGCACGCAATTGATCGCACGATTATCACAGAGAAGAATGCCAGCAGGAATTAACTCGTTATGGGGTCTCATCAACTCCACTCGTGCCAGACGATTACATCATTTGCATGAAGAAAAGCATGACAATGCCGGAACACTTAGCATTAGCAATTGCAACAGCATAGAAGCAGCTGGAGCAGACAGGCGAACAACATCGAGAGAGGATACCAAGCCGAATTCTCCACGTCTATCAGCCACGAGCAAAAATGCCGAAGGCCCTTCTATCCATCATCGAACTAGAACTTGACAGTAGGATTCACAGGACAGAGTCTCTGGTTGGGAAATACGACAGTGCAGCTTTTATAGATGCCAAACTTTCTGACGCCTCTGAATTCTCGACGCTCAATTGGCAAGTATATATGGAACACTATTACAGCACAACCGGGAACTCCGCCATCCAAATTTTACCAGCATTCTAGGGCCTTCAACAGTCTTCTCTCATGAATCTCAGAAATCTTCTGGTCTTCGGGACCACCGGACTGGTTTTGTAGTGCACTCGGTTCTTACTTAGCCACATTCAGAATGGGTCCTTGTGGCTGAACAAGGAAATTCCCATTCACATTGAAGACATCCATCGTCTGACCGGGCTCTCCTAGAATGGTGTGGATGTCTCGACCGCATGCCAGACCACCTCTAAGCGTGCACGAAAATCCGGGGACGCAGACCTGTACAAAAAATATGGCACCCGGCGGGGAGGGAAGGGAGCCAAGATAGAGCTCATTAACACGCCCGAGATTAAATTTGCTTGCTACCTCATTGCCAGCAAGACAATGAGGCACTACACTAAGGGTGAATGCAGCTTGGACACCATCTCTATTGCGAAGAACTGTGTTCATTGTGCCAAGCTGAATTGGTGCTCCTTTCTCTTGAAAGAGATATTTGATGTGTGCGAAGAGAACTACAAGCGCACGACCAGCTTCATTTATGGACACTTGATCATCGCTTTTGCCATGTGGAAATGGCACACCCCTCTTGTCAGGCTACCCGCAGAAATTCTAGAGGGCCAACCTCTTGCGATGAAATTTGTTCCATGGAAGGTGTCGCTTGATCCGAGCACCAAGAAAGTGAATTCCGAAGCATTTCGGACCTGGTACGGCTTAATGACGGACGTCGTAGCCAGCCAACAATGGGTGTCCAGGAACTTGTTGGACGAGTATAGCAAGCAAGTGTGGTTCGGGGTAAGTCACAGGCATACTTACCTCCGACCCTCTTGCGTGCCAGAAGATACCTTCCACATGACGCCGTTGAAGTCCCAGCTGGACGATGCCACTTTCCACCGCGAATTTTGTTCGTGGTCGGGGGTCAGGAAGCACATCCGTGACGGCATCCCTAGGTACAACTTTGAGCGGATGTTTCCATTGCAACAGCCTGCCGAGACGGATGTAGCAACCCCATCACAGGAACTTCTAGAACCACTCGTCCCCGTCGTCCGCCACTTTAATACACAAGTGCAGAATTTCAATGCGGTAGCTCAGGTTATTTCTAGTGGTGCCTCACCGTTCCCTTTATTTTATGAATTTCAGATGTCTCGGTCTACTTTGCACACCCCCACCACTCCGCTTACTTCTCTCCTCCCGACTATTTTATTTACCTCTGCAAGCCCAATTGTCACCCCCATGGGAGGAAAGGGCCCGGCCCCCGAGAAATTAGAAACTCCTCCGGCCAAGCGAGCCCGCACCACCGTAGCCAATCCGGTGGTGGACCTTACTGATGATGATCTGCCACCGCCCCCAATTATAGGGGCACTGATCCAGGAAGAACCCCTTATTGACCCTTCCGAGTTTATTAACATTCGCCCTCCATCCACAGCTCCACTTCCATCCACCGTTCCACCTCCGCCTACCACTTCATCCGCTCCATCAAATTCATCTTCCACTGTGTTTGACCCACTCATCCGAGAACTCTTTGGCGGGGACCACGAGGCTGAAGTTGACTCTCGTACTACTACCGTAGTACCACCAGTCGACCTTGTGGGCACACCCCAGGTTTCTTATCTGATATATTTACCCAACTAGCGAACATTGGGGCTGACTCGGCCGAGGCTCAGCCTGAGCATGCTGACCCTCCCCTCACTGGCCAGACCGATCAGCAGGAGCGGCCGGATTTGAATATGGCCAACTAAACACAGCAACAGGCACCGCCGTCCCCTCCAGAGTATTCCAACCACTCAGTTGCCAGTGGGAAACCCCTCCAAGAAAGGCAGCCGGACCAGGGTGCTTCGGGCACAACTCACTTAGAAACATGGGGTACAGCACAGCTGTACTTATTCATTCAGAGGGCGGCCCAGCAGGCCAAGAAGCTTCACTCAGAGCTGCAGCAGTAGTGCGAAGAGTAGCAACAACAGATCATGGCACTTACTGAACAGCGCGACCAGCTTATCATGGTACAGGACCACCTGCGAGATCAGATAGCCAATGTAACTCAGGTATTTTTCGGCCTATGGCCCTCGGTAAAGGCTCATTATACCTCGCTGCCTACTAATGTCACGGAGAAGAATGTCGTCGTCCAAGCCTTCTACATCCGGACTGGGCTTACTGGTCTCCATCGGGAAAATGCAGAGCTCCGCGCAACATTAGATGCGCGCCCAGCGCTGCCCGACCCAACGACTACCTATTCAGCCCAGGTTACCGCAAAACAGGGCCAGGCAACCCAGATGCAGGAAACGCTCATCTCTGCGGTGCGTGAGGCGCACGACCTCTTGAAGGGTCTCTAGGAATGTTCACTGGCCTTGACTATCAAAGCACAGCCAATCTCCGCACAACCACAACAGGTTTCCCGGGAAATTCAAGAGGTCACGGACCCCGCAAGGTTAGACCAATTATACGCCCAGGAGGATGAGCTCGAAGTACAGATCCAAAAAACGGAAGCCAATTCTACATGGCCAAACAGGTAATTCATGAGCTCCGCCCGCCCCTCCAAAACAGTGCCAGGACGATGCAACAGCTAGCCGTCGAGGCCGAAACCCAAATTAGCACGATGTTCGGGGTTGTCCCGGCACCCCTAGAAGAGGCTGCTATCACTAGGATCACTGAAGCCACAAATTCACTCTTACAGGGGTGGAAGCAAGCTGTATCGGCCTTCACAGGGCTTAAAGCTACAACGTTCCGCAGAGTCCCGGAGTTGGGGCCCTTGTTTGAACAACCGGCAGAAGGCGCACAGCGAGAACAAGAACAAGCTGATGGCACACAACGGGAGCAGGTAAAAAATGAAGGCACACAGGCCGAACAGGGCACGGGATCAAGCGGGGCGATGGAGATAGAGACTGTCATTTGTGATGGACTTGGGGATGAGTCAAGAAACTATGGTCGGGGCCTATTGGGGCCCTTGTTTTTGAAAAATTGTTTTGAATATTTTGTATTTTGAATAAAGGATGACATTTTTTTGGTTGCGGCAAGATGACACATGGAAATCGCAACCGAGCCGCAACTACCGTAAGCCGCGGAGCTATCAAGGTGGCGCAGAAGCAAGAGATAACTGAAGAAAGCAGATGCATGAGGATATACAGCAGAAGATAGGAAGCGAAACACACAGACGACAAGAGAGAAGCCGGAAGCAGCTGAAGAAGGACACAGAGAAGAACTAACATTTGCGAAAGAGGGTGGATAAATAGCAGTCACCCGGCCGAGAGGAAGAGGAGAGACATAGGAGACAGAATGCAGGGCGACTGAAGGAGATCAGCCAGGATATCTTTGTAGTTCCTAGGGTTCTCTCATTTACCTTTCTGTTATGTAAGGCATCTGTAATAGACTGTAAGCTCTCCTTGCGGAAGCTATGTAACGAAGGTGGTGAATGAAGATATACAATTGCAGGTTACTGTCTTACTGTGTAATTCTTATGCATGCATAATGGTTGCGATGGTTTAAAATTTTATTTGCCTAATACCTGTTTATGCTCTGAATGTTCTTACGGATATATCTATGTTTATGCAATCTGTTTTATGGTAATCATGAGTTGCGGATTTGTTCCTTGCCATCGATCTATTCCCATATTTCATGTGGTTGTGGCATGCCTCGGGTGAGACTCTCTACTCTCCGGAGTAGGGTGATAATGCCGGCGTGGTTCTAGACTACAACGGATTCCCTTGTTGGCCACAACTCCTGAACCTGGGTCTTGCCTGTGAGACTTGATTCCTCGCCAACAACTATGTAATAAATAACATGCTTGTTACCATCATCATCGTCTTGTACCAGAACCATGGAATCGTACTGAAATCAGCAGCTAAATAAAGGGAAAAATCACGATGATAGTTAGGAGGACGCAACAAAGGAGCGTTGACAAGCAACGTCTTCACGGCCTCAAAATACTTTTGAGCAATCTCATCCCAACAGAATGGGACGCCCTGCTTTAATAAACGTGTGTATCCCCGAGCCACTTCTGCATAGTTAGGTATAAAACAACGTAGAAATTTAGCCTTACCTTGCAAACTCTGAAACTGATGTAATGAGGATGGAGAGGGGAGATTAATAATAGCCTCAAATTTCATAGGATCGAGGCAAATTCCTTATTTAGATACGATAAACCCCAAAAGTCTACTGGAATCAACGCAGAAGACGCACTTGTGCGGATTAATCCGAATATTGTAACGTCGACAACGAAGAAAAATCTAATGAAGATGGGCAGGATGGTCTAGACGCTTAGCTTAATGAGTGGGAAGGTCATCCAGATAAGGGAGTAGGATAATTATCCTTAGGACAAGCTCGATTAATATTACGATAATCAACACAGACACGAATAGTTCCCTACTTCTTATCTACAGGAACAATATAGAGACCCATTCTGTCAAAGGAATCAGATAAATAAAACCAACTCGTAGAAGTTTTTCAACTTTAGCTTTAATGGTGACAACTTTTCTAAGGTGTACTGGATGAAGACACTGGCGAACAGGTTTCGAACCGAGATAACTAGGAATTTCATGCACCACGATACTAGGATCAATGCCAGGAATTTCTTCGTAGGATCATGCAAAGACAGCATAGAACTAGTGAAAATGGCTAGTATAAACTTGGACTTCATCAGAAGAACAAGTAACCCCAATATGGATGTTCTCGACAATTCCCGGTTTTACGAAAATGTCAATAGGCATCGTCTGTGTAGTCTTACTCAAGTTACCTTCCGTAAAGATGTCATGTGTCAAAACAGGCAATTGAAGCGGAGGAGAAGGAACCTGAGCTACAAAATGCTCAAGACAAGTAGACATGGCCCCAAGGCCGGGCATAACTAAGGAACGATGATGCCCGTCATCCCACGGCAGATCCTCAAGAGACATGGTTTCCACGATGGCTTCATCGGAAGGAAACACCTCTATCAATGGATCAAGCAAATCTGAATCACCAAGCCAGGGGAATTGAGAATAAATGTCAAGAGATATGCTCAAAGGAGCACAATCAGAGGACGGAGGTTCCGAAGCAGCAATGAGTTCACAATAATCAATCTCAATTGGACTCAAAGGCATCAAATCTCTGAAAGAATCAATTTGTTCAGTCGAAGGAATAATCCATGGGTCATTAGACCGAGAG
Source organism: Pinus albicaulis (assembly GCA_034641835.2). Lineage (NCBI taxonomy): Eukaryota > Viridiplantae > Streptophyta > Pinopsida > Pinales > Pinaceae > Pinus > Pinus albicaulis. Next base: position 41,058,601 of record CM076581.1, on the reverse strand, counting down.
ATCATATGAATCTAAACAATATTAGGAGGAAGAGGAAAAATACCCATGAGGGCAGGATCTTTAAAAAGACCTGGCCCTACGCTTTCGTAAGGAGTGGGAATCTTATCCACATACGGAACGTTGTTCTCTGAAGAAGAGGTGAAGAAAGACAATTGATCAACAGTAACAATCTTTCCTTCGTGTGGAAATTTCAAAACACGAAAGAGAGTGGAAAAAACACACAACATGGCATGAGTCCAATTGCGACCGGGGAGAAGATTATAATTTAGCTTAGCGTTGACGACTTCAACCTCGAAATTGACTATCTTCCCTTTCAAAGTAGTCAGTAAACTAGCGAGAACACCTGAAGGCTTTTATTCTCTCCGATCAAATGCTTCTAAGGTATTTGGTGATGAATTCAGAGCTGGAGAACCAATGGCTTTCCAACATGAAGATGACATGATACAGGTTGATGCACCTTCGTCCACAACTACTCGATGAATATCGAGACCATTAATAACAACTTGAATAATGAGCGCAATCTGATGCGGAAGTCGTTGAGCGAAATTCTCTAGATCGAAAGCAAGAAGGTTAGAATTAGCAAGATCAATCCTGCCAATTGCAGATAACAAAGCTCTATGCTATGACAGACAGCTCTGAAGTACTTCTAACGTAGACATCGCGAATGGCGCCTAAGCCAGATCTTCAACAATATTGTAATGGTGAGCGGCACAGGCGTTGGGATTATAAGAAGACTTATAGAGAACACCTTTGGAAGGTGGTCACACAACAGATTCAGCATTGGGCCTATCAATCTCAAGAGGACCAGTACTAGGCAGAGGAAGAGGAGGACCATCATCGATCTCCTTCCCCGTGGCCTGACAGGATCCAGTATAATCTTTTGACCGAGTAGCAATAGAAACGGTACTCGAACCGTTCATCATGAACACCTGAGACCCAAACGGGGTAGAGGACTGAGGTTTCTCTACCATCTGAGTCTGCTGAGATGGGAAAGGTTCCTTAAGAATGACTGGAGTTCCCTAGGTGCCTTTGAGCAATCGGCTCACTTCGGACTGTCAAGGACAGTCTTTGGTGAAGTGCTCTTTGTCACAGATTAAACAAGGGTACTTCGATTTGCTTTGAGAACCATCACTAGCACGATATTTCTGAGAATCCTGTTTTGGGGTATCGGCTTTGGCTTTACCTTTACCTTTCTTTTTACTTTTAGAAGTATTATCTGTAGGATTGGCCTGAACAGCATTAACCTCTGTGGATTTACCAAAATTCAGAGTAGACTAAGAAGCAACATTATTGGAAGGAGTAGAATTCAGCTTCCCAGAGTTTGAAGATGAAGACTTTTGAGAAGTCTGAGACAAATAACCAATAATACCATCGACCGATGGAGTCGCTAGTGGTTTAGAAGTTCCAGGTCGGGGAGCACCAGGCAAGATATCATATAATGCGCTAGACTGAGAGTACACAAGATCAAGGTATTGGGCGTAAGAAATGGCTTGTTCCTCAGTTACACATGCCCCCATAGCTATGTCTTTGGCAATCTGATTGACAAAGGAGGTGGTGAACCAATGAGTTAGAAGCTGATCAGGAATTTCAAATTTGATCATGCGACAACAGCGCCTCCACTCATGAATATGATCTGAGATATGAGTAGCTTGGTCCTGTTTCAATGAAGTGGGGAGGTGCGTCCCAGTCTCATAATGGACTGGTAACTGAAAATGCATAATGAATGCCATGGCTAAAGAGTTGAAATCTTGGAAGACGCCATGAGATAGCTCAATGTACCACTTTGCAGTGGCACCAGTAAGAGTTCGCTGGAAAATATGGAGTCTAATAGAATCGTCAACCCAAGAGTTAGAGGAACACCACAAATGGTAAGTCATAACATCGCATCACACACACATTGGAGTTTCCAATGAGGATTACGCAATCAAGGCAAGGTTAATTCGAATTCATTCAGAGCTATTCTTCAGCAGGGATTGCGCAGTGGAGGCAGGCTAGCAGGAGGGCAGAGATCGGTGCATGGATTTGCAAGATTGTTCCTGATTAGTGTATGACAATTGTAATGTACTGAGAGCTTGATAAGCTTTGTATGAGGATTGTCATATGATTCCATGATACATAATATATAGTTGTGGCTTTTAGCTTCAGGCTTTCCCGGTTAAAAACAACTTTGTTGTGTGCGATTGATTTTATTTATGCTTCACATGTGTGTGCAATTAATTTTCCGCAATAAATTAATAGTGGAATGATTATGTATCTTGCAAGAAGTTAAATATTGTGAGATCAGGGGAATCTAGGACATATACATGCTTAATGTATATAATTTCTACATGGTATCAGAGCATTTTTAATTCTTGAAGATTACAATTGTGAAGTGAGTTTGTGCTGGTGGACAATTCAAATTTTCTACAGAAGATTCTTGGTGCAGAAGTTGAGTATACATTGAAATGTCTTTCAATGGTTTGCGATTGGAGTATGCCCTTGATGGGAGCTCGAATTACATATCCTGGAAGGACAGGATGGAGGCGGTACTGGAGGATAATGGACTGAAGGATTTCATCGATAGCGATGTTCCTAAGCTAGGATCTGGCAATGCTGCATTACTTGACGCATGGCAAAAGAAGATAGCAAAGACGAGAAGAATTTTGTTGGAAGGTGTGAAGGATCATATTGTGTCCAGCCTTCACGGGAAAGCCACTCCATTCTTAATGTCGAAGGCTTTGACAGACTTGTTCCAAAGCAGAAGTGACCAGAGGAAGTTGGCGCTTAAAGACAAGCTCAGAAAAATAAAAATAGAGAAGGGCAACAGTATTCCAAAATACCTCACAAAGTTTGCCCACTGCAAGGATGAACTAGGAAGTGTGGGGGTTACTTTTGATGATGAAGACTTGGTGAGCTTGGCTCTCCTTGGGCTTCCAAAGAGTTGGCATAGCTATGAAGACTCTGTCAATGGACGGGAGAAACTACCGGGATGGGAGTGACTTTGGTCGGATCTTGTGCAAGAGGAGATAAGGTAGGGTACCAGGGATGGTTCTTCATCGAAGAATGAAGATGAAGAGAATTGTGCTTTGGCTGCCAAAGCAAGGAAAGGGAAAGGGAAGAAATTTCCTTCAAAATCCGAAGCTAAAGGCAAGAAGCAAGATTTGTCCAAAGTGAAGTGTTTTCACTGTCACGAACATGGGCATTTCGCCACTAACTGTCCACAGAAGAAGAATAACAAGAAGGCTGTTGGAGCTGCAGCTGGAGAGGCCTTAGCCTCGCAATCTAAACTTGATTTCTCTTTGATCGCATGCTTGGTTTCAAGTTGTATGGTATCTGTGTGGTATCTTGATAGTGATGCGTCTTTCCATATGATGGGAGACAAGGAGTTATTTAGTGACTTGGAGGAGAAGGACCTCCAGATGTATATAGAGATGGGCGACGATGGTTGGTATAGTGCGATTGGAATTGGGACCATTACCTTTTGAGAGGGAGTCCGGTAATCCATTCTTGTTGAAGAATGTAATTCATGTTCCAGGTCTGAAGAAGAACTTGGTCTCGGTCACAATGCTGGAAGAAAAAGGTTATGATTTTGTTTTCAGTGAAGGTAAAGCTTTCCTTCGACATAAAACAACGGGTCAAACCAATAACATAGGGGTTTGAATTAATAATCTCTGCAAGCTAGAGGTAGATGGCTGCACTGCAATGGTGGGCAAAGCAGAAGAAGTGTTGAGCCGGGATGAGGGAAAATTATGGCACAGGAGATTGGGCCATCTTCACTATAGTGATTTGAAGATTTTGCAGTAGATTTCTACAAGACTTCCCAAGGGTACTCTTGTGCAGTCAGATCATTGCAAGGGATGTACTATGGGTAAGGTTGTGAAGACAACCTTTCATGAGAAGGAGAACCGTGTTTCGGTGATTGTGGAGAGAATTCACACAGACGTGTGTGGACCTTTCTCGGTTGCTTCAATAGAAAAACACAGGTATTATGTTATATTTGTCGATGAATATTCTCGTAGATGCTAGATCTTCTTCATGCAGAAGAAGAGTGAAACGTTCTCAAAGTTCTGTGAGTTCAAATCATTGGTGGAGAAGGAGTCAGGGAAGCAAGTGAAAGCTCTACGGAGTGATAATGGTGGTGAATACATCTCGGGCGAATTCAAAGACTTCTGTAGAAAAGAAGGAATTCGAAGAGAACTCAAAGTGCCTCATAACCCACAGCAGAATGGGGTCGTTGAGAGGAAGAATAGAACGATCGTAGGTGCTGCATGAGCGATGTTGCATGACCAGGGCCTACCGATGCACTTGTGGGCGGAAGCATGCAACACTGCAGTTTATGTGCAAAATCGTTGTCCTCATAGAGCATTTGGCATGAGTACACCTGAAGAAGATTTTACTGGTAAGAAGCCTGATATTTCTCATTTGAAGATTTTTGGCTCATCTGTTTACATTCATGTGACAAAGGACGCCAGGAAGAAGTTGGAGCTGACTGCAGAAGTTGGGATATTTGTGGGGTACATAGAAACACCCCATAATTATCATGTGTATTTGCTAGACAGTTGGATGACTGTTGTGCGACGGGATATAAAATTCAATGAGGTGAAAGCCGTGAAGTTTTCGCTTGAGAGCAAGCTACACTTGCATGTAGAGGAGGAACTTCTTGTTCCCAAAGATGAGCCTCTAGATGTGGATTAGCCACGGGAGGAGATTCATGGAGTGGAGGAGTCCACTCATGCAGAACAAAACATCAGACAAGGAAGAAAGCATACCACAGAAGCTGAGAGACTGAAGCTTGATGTGCAATGCATCAGAGTCCTTACATCACAAAGAGCTGCATGTCACTCCTCGATCATCACTGGGTACATGGCTCTTATGAGCAAGTGTATCGCGACGTGTTCACTCTCTGAAAAAGCTAAAGGCAGGAGGCCCCCCACTTCAGATTCCATGGTGGAGGAGTATGACTCCATTGTCAGAAACAGTGCTTGGGAGATTGTTCCAAGGCCGGTGGGAAAATCAGTTGTAGGATCAAGATGGATCTACAAGGTAAAGCAAGCTGCTGATGGGAGCATCGAGAAGTATAAGGCCAGATTTGTTGCCCGGGGCTTCTCACAGATCGAGGGGATTTATTATGAAGAAACCTTTGCACCTGTCACACGGTATTCTTCCATACGGACCATCCTTGCTCTCTCAGCACAGATGGGTTGGCACATTCATCAGATGGATGTGAAGACTGTGTTCCTTAATGGGATCATTGAGTAAGAGGTGCACATTGAGCAACCTGAAGGATTTGAGATCTTCAGCAGCGAGTCGCATGTGTGCAGGCTCAAAAGAGCGTTGTATGGGCTGAAACAAGCACCACGTGCTTAGTACACTTGGATCGACAGCTATTTCACTGGACTTGGCTTCACCAAGAGTGAGGCGGATGCAAACCTGTACCAGATTGTGGTGGAGGGTAAGATTTTAATCATTGTTCTTTATGTTTATGATTTAATACTAACGAGTGATGAGAAGTTGATACACTCATGCAAGGTAGATCTTGCAAAGGAGTTTGAGATGAAGGACTTGGGCCTCCTTCATTATTTCCTTGGATTGGAAATATGGCAACGCGGAGATGAACTTTTTGTGTCTCAAGGAAAGTATGCCCAGGAGATACTGGAGAAGTTTCACATGCAAGGCTGCAAGCCTATCGACACTCCTCTTCCAAGAAATTGGAAGAAAGAGGATGCTACATCGGCAGAGATAGTGGATGCCACTGTTTATCGACAGTTGGTGGGTTCTCTCATGTATTTAGTCAATACAAGACCAGACATATGCTATGTGGTGAACCAGCTTTCACAAGTGATGGTTAAGCCTACCAAGCTCTTTTGGAAGGTAGGCAAGCATGTCCTGAGATATCTCAGGGGCACATCTGAGTATGGCTTATGGTACAGACAGACGGATGAGGTGAAGTTGCATGGCTTCACGGATGCAGATTGGGCAGGAAGCCCAATAGACAGAAAGATCACATCAGGAGGGATTTTCAGTATCGGATCTACGACAATTTATTGGTACAGCGAGAAACAAATATTCGTGGCAATCAGTTCAGCGGAAGAAGAATACATGGCAGCAAGTCAAGCTGCATGTGAGGCTATCTGGATGAGGAAGATTTTGGTTGGTTTGTTCGGTTCACATTTAGATCCCCAGTGATACATTATGATATTCAGAGTTGCATTAAACTCTTGGTTAATCCTGTGTTTCATGATAGATCTAAACATATTGATATCCGGTATCATCATATTAGAGATTGTGTGCAACGGAAGATCATGTTGCTTCAGTACATTCCTACGAAAGATCAGGATGAAGATATTCTGACGAAGGTGCTCACCAAGAGAAAATTTGAATACCATAGAGGCAGGATCGGGGTGAAGGATAATCCATATATTATTGAGAGAGAGTGTTGAGATTCAACAAGATGATGAGATTAGTGAAAAGAGTCGCCTTCACTAAGTGGGCCCGCAGGCTATTTTTGGTGCAAGTCTATTTTTAGACTATGTCTATTTTTAGACATGGTGATCATATTTCAGAAGTTGTAGGACGTTATTTGTGGATGGTTGATCAAGTTGGAAAAATAGATGAAATTCTATTTTTAGAATATTGGGCGAAGTCTATTTATAGATCGTCGATCTAAAAATAGATGCATGTCGATTATTATTAACTCTTAATAATAATCAGACACTAAACATCAACTTATTCTCTTGGAGCACTTTGTTTCAGTGCACAGATGTGGTAGATCAGTGGACTGAGGGAATTACGCAATTCCCAAGGGTTTACTGGAGTTCATGCATGAAGGATTCAGTTAGAACTCAAGTGGCAGAGTTATGACAGAGTTGGAAGAGTAGTTTATGGATTTGTATTTAGTTTAACTCAATTAGACTCAGTTGAGCTAGTTGTATCTAGTCTAACTGAATGATACACCAGTGAGAGTGGAGTGAATTAATTATTTAATTAATTCACAAATAATAACTCATTAATCAACTGAACAATACAACAGTTAACTATAGTGCATGGCAGTTCCAATGGAGACCTAGTGGAGAGATAGGTGAAAGGGCAAGATGGAATATCTGGTGTGACTATAGTGATGCATTGATTGCGTCACACACACATTGGAGTTTCCAATGAGGATTGCGTAGTCAAGGCAAGGGTAATTAGAATTCATTCAGAGCTATTCTTCAGCAGGGATTGCGCAGTGGAGGCAAGCTAGCAGGAGGGCAGAGATCGATGCATGGATTTTCAAGATTGTTCCTGATTAGTGTATGATGATTGTACTGTACTGAGAGCTTGATAAGCTTTGTATGAGGATTGTCATATGATTCCATGATACATAATATATAGTTGGGGTTTTCAGCTTCAGGCTTTCCCGGTTAAAAACAATTGTGTTATGTGCGATTGATTTTATTTATGCTTCACATGTGTGTGCAATTAATTTTTTGCAATAGATTAACAGTGGAATGATTCTGTATCTTGCAAGAAGTTAAATATTGTGAGATCAGGGGAATCTAGGACATATGCATGCTTAATGTATATAATTTCTACACCAATTATATAAAATTCCAAGAAGATGAATATAAAACAATATCATTAGTGAAATAAAGAAATCAAAACATACAACAATAGTATAAATGATGAAATAACACAAGTAGATATCACTCTTCGTTTTCATCACCCTAATTATCTTCCTCATTTGGCATAATAATATTGTTGTTCTCAAAAATATGTTTTGATCTAGGGTCATGTCTTAATATGAACCACCAATCCCTATTAACCACATCTGGGTAAAAAAACACCTAGTTCCAATGTTTGGGAAAAACATAAGGCTCCTTAGCTTCATGCCAAATCTTTCTAGAGTTGATAGATATCAACCCACTATCACGATCTTCCTTTACATTATTATAATCAAAGGTGTCCCACGACTTGCACCTAAAAATAACACATTGGAATGAAGAGAAGTCCACTTCAATGATCTCTTGTATCTTTCTGACGTAACCTGACGTCCCCCATATTAGGTTTTGATCACGGTGATTAGCACGACTAGATTAGTCAAACTCAAATTCCACTCCACAGTCTTGTGTCATGTGTCCATCATCAACATCCTCCGTGCGAAAATGATGTCCATATCCTCACATATATGGGAACAAATACACCTATAAAATAGGGAAAAAATCATAGTGTCATTTGTCTAATAAACCCAATATAATTAAATTGTAAAGTATAGATGTTATAATTAAAATGTTCATTATGAATTTAAAAATGTACAAAAATATATTATTACCGAGATGTTGCACCCAATCCCTATGTTTAGCGCATCCTCTTTAGCGTGCGGGTAATGACTAGATGCACTATATTTCTCTCTAATCCAGTTCAATGATCTCTTGTATCTTTCTGAAGTAACCTGACGTCCCCTATATTAGGTTTTGATCACAGTGATTAGCACAACTAGATTAGTTGAACTCAAATTCCACTCCAGAGCCTTGTGTCATGTGTCCATCATCAACATCCTCCGTACGAAAATGATGTCCATATACTAACATATATGGGAACCAATACACCTATAAAATAGTGAAAAAATCAGTGTCATTTGTCTAATAACCTTAATATAATTAAATTATAAAATATAGACGTTACAATTAAAAGGTGCATTATGAATTTAAAAATGTACAAAAATATATTATTACCAAGTTGTTGCACCCAATCTCTATGTTTAGCGCATCCTCTTTAGTGTGCGGGTAATGAATAGATGCATTGTATTTCTCTCTGACTAGGTCAACAACCCAACTGTTGAGGTATATCATTGACATATTTTATTTTAAATGATCAAGATAAGGCACACTTCTATTATTCAACCATCTGAATTCTTTCCTGTCACTTTTCCATTTCCTCCTCTTTTGTTCGCATAATGTGACCCATGGTTGTGTCACTTCCCAATTGTAAAGAATGAATTTGTTGATGGCTTCAATTTTTAAATTTGTTGATGAAATCAAAATGACATATATAGTACATATGAGATCAAAATATGCATTATGAAATTCAGTGTGAATAATTACTGTGTAGAAATTTGAGAAATGATAAGTCACTTACTATTTATCATGTGCCTTTTTCCATTAATTTCGAGAAGCTCCCCTTCTCTTTTGTATTCATACCTTTCGTCGTCTGAAATCACCACACCTGGTATGTTGTCGATCTACTTGATGTACTCACTGGCATATTAGAAAGACTCATACGATATGTACCCATTAGCCATAGACCCCTCAATTTTTTCCCTTTATCGAAAAAAAATAAAATAAAATAAAAAATAAAAAAAAATAAAAAAATAAAAAAATAAAAAATAAAAAAAAACATCCAATGACAAGAAACCACCCCAACTAATTCAACCTCATCTACTAAGAAGAACATCCAATGACAAGAAACCACCCCAACTAATTCAACCTCATCTACTAAGTGAATTAGAAGATGAACTTGCAAGTCCATGAAACTCGTCGGCATTTCCTTCTCAAACATACAAACAATCTCAACTATTTATTGATGCCACTGTGGAATTGAATAGGTGGTTGATTCGATCATTATTTGTATGCTTCCTCTCCGAGTATTTCTCTTAATGCAACCTTCTCTTGATTTGACAATATAGTGGGGTGCACTGAAATATGGTAGGTGGGTCGCTCATCATCACTAAAATCATAATTTCAAAAAAGATTAAACATTAATACATTAATGATATTAGTAAGCAAAATGCAATTGGTTTGTTACAATTACATTATACCAAAATAATTATTAGCATCGCTGAGCCAGGATTGCTGCTAGAAGATAGCGTGTTATTATTGGAAGGGTAAAGCAGCTATCCATTTTCATATACCAACTGCTTGTGGTATGTTGATCCTGATAAGAGCTTCTGACATTTTTGAACTAGTGGAATATTGTTTGCATCTGAACTTGATTCCGAATCAAGATCCTGAAAATTTGGATACAATTTTATTGAAATTGACATGCATTAAAAAAACAAACCAATTAGATAATTGAAATATAAATAAAATTTGAACTTAATGGAGATGGAAAGGGAGAAATCCGCGAAGGACTTTGAGCAATATGGAACGAGCTAGAATTTGAAGAATTTTCCATTTGAATTATGAAATTTTATCTTTCCATTTTAAGGAAAATCAACGATAAATTTGTGTACATATTTAAAATTAATTTTGAAAACCATATAACCACAATTTGGATTTCAATATAGTTTTTAAACAAATTTTCAATAATAAGACGACTTTAAGTGGAAATGTATACTATGAACTAATGTAACTCATGTGGAAGCATCCTAAATGATAATTTGATATGAATATGCCATTTTATGTGAAAATAAAATTTTAGATAAGTTTTAAAGGATATATGTGCGCTTATAAAAATAACTGCACCGATGCGTTTAAATAATAACATCGTCGATGCATCAAAATAGTAACCGCACCGCTTTTTGAGATTTAAAAAATTAAAAAAAATAATAATAATTCTATAATATTGGTGCGATAAAAAAATTGATCGCACCAATAAGTTATCTTAATTGGTGCACACTAATATGAAACACACCGGTGCTTTTTAATGTGAAACACGTCGATGTTTTAAAAAAAAATGAACATTAATGTATTTTTCAAAATCTTATTTCATTAATTCTTATAAATAATAAGAATTTATCCACTCTTTATTATTTTTCCCAAAATTTTAAGGTAGAGATTTGCAAGAGAGACGTACTAAGAGCAATGTGGAGTAGCATAATACTTTCGAACAACAAAACTATTCAAAAGATCAAAATTTGAAAGGTATGGTGATTCACTCAAAACCCTGCATAGTAAAAATTTAAAATTTTACTACTGAACTTACTAAAAAAAATTATAATTTCTCTTAAGTTTAATTAAAATTTAGAAAAAATAAAAACCCTGCATAGTAAAAAAAAAACTATTGACTTTACTAATATTTTTTTTAACAATATAAGTTGCTATTTAGATTTAATTAAAATTCAGGAAGAAACAAAAAAATTCAACACTTACCTTAAACTTTTGCTTCTTCTTGCTTATGTGACTGCAAAATTTCACCTTAGGGTTTAACTCACTCTACCACTTCACAATCAGGGCTTTTCATTTTAGGAATTTTAGATTTAATGGGTTTGTGTTACTATATATAAGGTTTTTGATATGTAAAGCAGGATGACCACTTATTGAATTAGATCCAAACCTTGTCAGTTCTGTCCACTTTTTTTAAAAACGGTTTCTATTTACTGGTGCGCCTTGTGTAATTTAATGCACCAATGTGCCTCTGCCAAATAACATGGTTAAGTCCAAAAAACTTTGTGCTTAATTTTTATGTTTTTGTTTTTTATTGTGATGACGATGCTTTTATCGTTACATATCACACCGTCATAATATATATATATATATATATATATATATATATATATATATATATATATATATATCTTAGTTCATTTTCTAAATTAAACGCAATGCGCATTTATGCACATAAGTTCACTGGTTATGAGGCCTCTTTCTTGTTGAAAATTTTGTGAATTATTTATAAAGTATATTTAATGGCTTCTGTATTGAATGGTACAGGTTGTATATTGATAAACAAATGTTTGATAAGCTGTCAAGCAACAAAAATATTAATCGACACAATGGTAACACATCAAAAAAGGAAAAAAAAGACAAGTTCTTTATATTTTTTTTACAAAATTAATATGTTTGAACTATATGTAATTTTAACTAATATATATTGGTTAGTGTGTGTCATGTAGAGCCAAAAAATGAGGAAGCTCGATAAGATTCTTTTTTATCTAAGTGCAAAATAGCGTAAAATTCTAATAAAAAAATTGCATAAGGATGGATTAGGTGAATGAAAATATGCTATTCAATATGAGGTTTTTTTTTTAATTTTCATTAATAATACACTTAAGAACATTAGATAACATGTTTCAAACAATCTATTAATTCACATGTGTTTAGTGTTCTACGAGGACCAACAATGAAGGAAAATAATGTCATTCTAAGAAAAATAATATAGAACATGTAAATGACGATGAATTGGTCCTTAGCTCATCTAGAGTGGTCCGGGAGGTTAATGAAAAGGGGGGGGGGGGAGGTACTTCTACAAAACTATGAGGGATATAATGGAATGAACATATAGACGTACTTTCCATTTAGAATACATAAATCAATCCAATAATTCGAAGAACCAAGTTATATTTAAACTACAGGAAGCATTTCCAAGGCAATGGTCAATTAGACATGTGAGATTTGCAATAGAAAAAACATACAACAACAAAAAATAATCATTCAAAAAGTAATATTCCTAATTAAAATGTTTTTCTAGAATTATATGTATATATTACTACAAAACATTTATTTATTAATATCAATTTTGTTATATTTAGTTTTCATATATCAATATAAAAATAATTTATTGTCTTTTTAGGAAGATTATGAAAATCTCAAAGGATCAACGAGTTGATATTCGAAACGTGCTAGCAGGAATGTCCAAAAAAGTGTATAAAAAGATGGCCAAAGAAATGGACATAATTACATCATAGGAGGAACTATATCAACAACAATGCGCTTCAAATGTATGTAATCAATGATTTGTTCGATTAGGTACATATAAACAAATGATTTAGCATTAAATATTAATTTTCAAGTATTTTCTTACATAAAATAAAACAAAATAGAACTCATTCATCACATAAAATAGGATGACAAGGAAGAAAATGATTGATATCAAATTTTGTGAGTAATTTTTAATATTTCCTTATAACACCTTAAGATTTTGTTTTTGTATATTTTAAGGTTTTTTACTACAACCATTATTGAATGTCTTCAAATAGGTGCTAACATATAAATAAGAACCATAAGAAGAATTAATTGAGTTTGGGTTAAATATGGGTTATGATTAAATATACGATGTCACATTAATAATTTCATTGTCACGAGTCGAGATTTCTAAAAAAAAAGAAAATAAATATCGAAACATCATATATTAATGTGCACAACTCTGAATACGAGTTTTTTTATCAATGATAAACTAATACCATTATCGAAAAAACCAATGATAAAATTGAATGACTATCCTATGATTAAAAAAATGTATTAATAATAGCTTACAATTCACATCACAACAACTCATATGGATAATACAATATTCACTAATATAATATATGGTCTATGCTAACCCAACTTTTATGACTCTCGCAGTTTCAATTGTGAAACTCATATGGATAGTACACCATTCACTAAAATTATAGATGCTCTGTGCTACCCAACTAAGATGACTTACACACATTTTTTATTGTGGATAATCGATACTCTAGATGATAATAGCTTTACTTCCAAACCTCATCACATTGAAAGTTGCACTCATAAAATCAGGACAATAATTTTCAAAAATAACTTTAGAACGAGCAATTAAAATAGCACACTAGAATTTGTATCATAACATTATCTGATAAGAGAGTTATAAAGGCATTTTAAAGTCGTAGTCTAATTAGATTTCTTTTTTGCTCTGAAAATTATGGAAATTTTAGTAAGATTTTAAGAAAATTCAGCAGGGATTTTGGTAAATCCAAGTTATAACTATCAAACTTTAATATTTTGGGTGCCCTAGAGGTTTTTGATGGTGCCGAATCCATTTTCACCATCAAAATCATGATTCAAACATTGTTACTGTAAGATTTCTTAAAAAAAATTGGCCCATATTCTAACCAATTTTAGCCGTCCAAGCAATTCCTCTGTCTCATTAAACAACTCCCATTTTAAACTATCTTGAAGGATGTTCAAAATACTATCACACAAAATTGATAGGGCCCATGGCTCTCTTAGTGAAGGTAAGATTAGGAGAGACGAGGCTCAACGGATTTGATCTCATGTTGCATGCAACCCTTCCTCTACGAAAAAATCCTAATCAGCTGAAGAGGTCAATCACACTTTGTAATCTTACCACGGCTCTAAACTAGAAGTGTGTTCTAGTCAAGAAATGCCTTCATTTATAGAATATTGACTAAGATTTTATCGTTGAAGGAATTTTTATGGTCCTATGGACAGGGACGCATTATCCAAAATTGTTGCTGACCAGGATCAAAGGTTTAACCTAGAGGATTTTCCAACATAGATAGCCGGTGAAATTGTGGATGTTTTAATGAAAATAAGTATTTTGGAGTTATATGCAATATAATAGTTTGTATTTTATTTGGTAATTGTTTTTCTTCAAAAAATTAGATAGTTGGAATGTTTGAATTGTATTATTGATGGTGGAAATAGATTCGGCACCATCAAAAACCCTTAAGATACCCAAATACTAAAATTTAACAACTATAACCTAAATTTTCAAAAATCTTTCTCAAATTTTTTCATAATCTTATAAAAAAAATTTATTATTCTGTAAGTTTTTTAAGACTCCTGTCAATATTTTAAACTTTGCTCAACTTGCACGTGAGTAAATTGTTTTAAATGAGTTAAACTTGAGAGACTATCACCAACAAGCACGAACTTCGAACTAGTGGGGAGGAAAATAATTAATGCATCATAGAACGGTAGGCCTGTTCTCGCAATAATGGAAAAAAAACATACTTTCCTTCTAAATCTCTATGCTCAAATTTTCATTCCAAATCAATGGATTATTTGGCGTTAGCGCAAAGGTATCGCATTAAAATGGTTGAACACACGTCAGAACTTGACAACGCTAGGACGTTTATCCAATGTTTAGTATGTACACTCACCAATGCAAGATTTCGTTTTATTAGTGTATTGGAACCATGATTTCATCTCAAAATGGGAAATATGAAATAAAATTAGTAAAGGTTAAAATAACAAGAGGAATAGTTGTGATGTAGCATAGTTTTTGTCTTTACTATTATCTAATTGATTTTTTTTCATAGTGTTTTTTTTAATGACGTATGTTTTTTTTAATAATAAAATAAAATAAATAACTCCACATAATGAGCTAAGTTTCATATAATAGGTTATAAGTTATACACAATAAGCTAATTTTGGTACAATAGGAGCATAGTCTCCACCTCTATGCTTATTTAATTGATTTTTGATTTTTTTGCATGGTGTTTTCTCGCTAATGAAGTATTCATTTTCCAATAATAAAATAAAATAAATAGCTCTACACAATGAGCTAAGTCCTTCACAATAAGATATAACCTCCACACAATGAGTTAAGTTAAGATCCTCACAATAAGCTATAAGCTCTGCACAATGAGCTAAGTTCCGCACAATAGGCTAACTTTCTTGCTTATGCACAATAGGCTAAGTTTTTTCACAAAAAAATTATTAGTTGTTTTCTCGGTAATGACGCTCAAGTTGGTTGTTGAATTACTGCCAAACACTTCACCGGAAGAAGAGCGTCTCCTGTATCTCGAAAGGTTAGATGAAACCCGGTGCTTTGCTGCTTTGGTTATTGAAGCACAGAAAAAGTGGGTCAAAGTCCATTTTGACCAATCAATTTCCCCTCGTGCTTTCGTTGAAGGAGATCTTGTCCTCCTGTATGACCAAGCTCATGATAAGCTGGGGGCAGGTAAATTTCAACCCATGTGGCATGGGCCTTACATTGTTAAATGCGTATTGCAGAATGGGGCCTATGAGCTCATTGATTACGAAGGTCACCATTAGAACAACCCAAAAATGGGTTGTATCTCAAAAAGTATTATGCATGAGTTATTCATGCATGATTTGTGTACATAGGTGTTTTTTTTCATTTTTGTACATGATTTGATTTGGTGTGCTTTGCAAGCATTTTCCTGTTTATTTGGGTCTTGCTTTTTTCTGCAGATGTCTATTACCCCTTATGTTGGTTTCGCGGATGGTGCTTCCCGCAATACCAGAATTTGTCTTCAGCAACCTGGGTAATCTATGATCTTGTTGGTGAATTGATAGAACTACAAGGTATTTGTCTAGGACGAACTACAAACAATGTCGCTGAATTATTGACCGAGGCAATCAATCTCGGCATACGCACATTGCTTGTAAATCTAGATTCACAGCTAATTGTTCTACAACTCAATGGTCATTATTCAGTTAGAAACCCATACATTGTGAGATTGTATTTACGTTTTCGTTTGTTGAAAAGACATTTTGATTTTATCACATATCAACATATTCCTAGACGAATGAATGCATTAACTAATACAGTGGCTAACATTGTATTAGATAGACATTTGCGTGATTTGTGAAATCATCATCATGTGAAAAAGATCCATATATATATATATATATATATATATATATATATATATCACATGTTTGCATTAGTGTGCGTCATACATTCAAAAAATATATGTGTGTTTCTATTACATCCTGAGACTCCATGTCTCTAAAAAATACAGATATCAAGCCTAGGTGCCTAATCGGCGTGATGCTCATGATAGCATATCATTTCCCGTACAAGTCGCCTCAACAAGCGGTAAATACTGCTTGACACCCCGACGGTATGTCTTTGGTAGGTGCGAGGAACATCGTCAAATCATGCATAATCCGAGACTTCATGAGTGATCCCCTCTAGGTTGTGCACGAGCTCATCTTCCTTGCTACCCTCACCATGAGGGTCGAAATCACGAGGAATTCGCCTCGCTATCAAAGACATGCCCGCGGGTCTCTCTGGGCCGACATCTACAAATTCATGGATTAAAGTCAGAACATACATAAACAAAACAATTCTTAATACTCATGAAAATTAAAAATGAGTCTTACCTAAATCTTCGTCCCAATCCTCTCCCTCCGGGAGTGGGAGGTCCGGATCACCAGTAAAATCTGCACCGGAGTAGGGCCAGTCTTCCACGATGATCAACTGTTGGCAGAGCCAATCAAAGAACTCCAGTCTCCAGGACATCTATTGACCACCCCCTGCCCTTGGCATCAGAGCCGCCCATCGGGCCATCCGTGGTTCTCTCGCTGGTGGTGTCAGGACTATGAACTCCTGACGCTGAAATATTGGTAGTCGTTCCAGGAAGAATCATACCAAGATAGACCCATAACCAAACTGCTTCAATTTGGTCTTCTTGCACTTTGTTAGCTGGCATTTCATGTTTATTTTCACAACCTCTACCCAGTTGTAGATAGTCGGTGACAAGTAATATACAACAAGAAGCAACCGTGCTTTTGTTGCTTCGTGCGGTGCTTGCAATCCCGCAACTCGTGTGATGGTATGCAACACTACTTTTAGTGCTAGGTCTGGGATAGTTTGGATGTCAACTTTCCCACTCCCTGTTCCCTTCCATGCCCCTCGACATACTCTGTCCATCACCATGGACATGCTCTCCATGCAAGGCCAGGTACTGGTTAGGATTGGTGTTGCTCCCCTTCACGACAATCCTGTGATAAAATAGACGTCAGAAACATCAATCTCAAGTTCCTCATCTCGAAGGATGAAATTTTCCTGGTTCTCATCCCATATACTGATCAAATATTGTAACAGCTCTGGTTGAGCATGGAGACACGGTGTCAAGAATAACTTATTCAGTCCACAGTCCCTGAGAGCTTCCATGCTTCTCTCATTTTCCATGGCAAGCTCATCTTCTTCGCTGTGTTCCTGTTCTTTCCATTCTATCACCATTTTGCTTCTTTTTACCTGTAAACACATTCAAATGAGTGATATTAGCCTTTTGGGAGCTTGGATTTGTGAGTAAATGGGGTTTGTGTCTTACATTATGCACAAAAAATGGTTAGCATCGTTGGCGCACCCTAGTACAAAAAATTGGGTGGTTGGCACGACTTCGTGCCTAAAACACGCACCGACCACCGTGCCCTAATTTTCATACTTCCTCCCCCATATTTCAAAATTAGAAGTTGCAGGTACTAAAAAATGCCTCAAAATGAAGGGAAAGATCTCGGCTTTTACCTGGAACTGACGGATTTGAGATTGATTTGCTAGATTGTTTGCTATCGTCGCCTTAAAATCACACAGTAAAATGGGTAACTATTTGCTCCATAAGAGGTAAAAAGCGAAAGTAATTGTTTTTTACCATTTTTGGCATTTTATAACTTCTTACAAACCTAATTAGGTTTTTAGACATGTTTTTTGATTATTTCATTATATTATTTTTCGAAAAATGGATTTGACACATTTCTCTTGTGCAGCAACAGGTTTTTCAAGACATAATGATGAAGTGATGAGTTAAATTTTATACTTTTTCGGACTCAACAAAAAAACAAAAAGGTCACTACTGGAGTCATCTTTCAACTCTTTTCTGACTCTCCAAAACTGAAAATATTGTCAAGACTCTTGTCATTTTGAACTCGTTAAATGGCTACGAAACGATATCTACCCAGTATACTTTTACCCCCTTTTCGGGCTGGGATAGATTATTTACGAAAAAGGAATGCGTTAGCCTATCGCGACCAAGAGGTTCTTTCAGATATTGTTTTCTACCTTTTCAGATCTGAGAGACTATTTACGAAAAGGGCCATGAAGGAGTTTTCTTTTCTGCCTTCTTTTCAAATTCTCTAAACATGAAAAGTTGTCGGGTTCTCCTTTGTCAGACTCGTTAAACCCTGATGACATCGGATTTCGTCACCATGAAGTTACTCAAGTTCCTCCTTCATAGGGCTCGTAAAATGTAATAGGATGCATTTGTCTGAAGGACAAACTTACAGCACAAGCATATGCTATCCCCTTCAAGCTTGTTTTAAAAATAATTGGGGTACTCGCCAAAAATGGTAGGGGAAAGTGGAACCAAGTTTTAGTTATGTTGGCAGTATGTCGTTCTTGAACATGGCACTTGTCTGCATTCGTGTCGGGTTGGGGACATCTCATTTCATCATTTTTGCCTCCATGGGTTTGGGTAATCTCTTTTGACCTCTCATCTGCTCTTTGCCACATCGTCATGACTTCAGATCCTCTCATGTCAAACACTGCCAAATCCAGTGTCGTGTTGTTGATATGTTCAAGAGAAGTTTGCCTCTGTAGTTTTCAACCTCCCTCTGATTCTTTGTGTTGGGGTTCCCGTGTTTCGGCCAGATTGGCAAGACCAAAAGACGAGACAACATCAGAACCACTTTCAGACCTTAGGATCTAGCCCTCCTAGGTCCAGAGAGGGATCTCTCTATATGAGTCAAAGTGTATGTCTTTGAAGCTCTAAGTTATGATTTTAGGCTAGTTATATGCACAGGGTTTGTTTATTTGGTTAAGAGTTTGGTTGTTGGGAATCAGGAAGGAAGGTTTCATCATGAGACAGGACTGGGCAAAGAAGAATTTAGGCAAAGGAGAGATAATCCAGAGAAAACCAAGTCCACTGGGTAATGGATTCAAGAAAGGATTTACTTGCTATCAATATGCAAGCTTTCAGTTGGGCTAGTCATCTAAAGCCTTGGATCCTAAAGTGATAGGGTGGTATGGGACATTAAGGACCGAGTGTGAAGGAGGGAGAACCAACTAATCCCATCTATAGATCAGGTCAGAGGTCATTTAACTCCATACCTGCTTGGAAAAAATCAGAGGCAGCACAAGGGAACTTGGAAAGGCTTAATCAGAATGGAAAGATCCTAGTGAGGCAGATACAGGGTTCTAGACCTCCCAGTGTTCTCAACACATTCCATTAAATCCTAACAAGAACATCTAAAACAGATTCCGTTAATTCATACATCAACTAGTAGGCAACAACATCCACTACACCGGTTAAATCAATTGAAATCAATCTATAAACACATTAAGAAGAAAACATAAAGGGCTGGGAGAGCAGCTACATAAGGCACCTAACAAGGGTGAATCTTATGCCAAATTTCTGATGCGAGCCAGAAGAAATGAAATGAAATGGAAATAAACACAGAGATAGAAAAACATCACCGCAGCTTTAGATCAAGATCCAATGAAATGTGCTTATCATATTAAACATCAACACCAATCAGGTACAACATAGCCAATATCTTGGTCATTTTGTCTGAATACATCTTCCTCAGCCTATCTTACAACTATACACATAGAACTTATCTCAAGAGAAACTGCTTGCACCTCTCTGCTATCTCATCAACAACCTTTACAACAATTTTCTCATAGTTTTTATAGCTGAAAAAGAGCAGAGGAAGTAGGTAGAACACTAAATATAACATTAAACTCAGAAAAGAAGGAGAAGGCTGAAGCCAATTCTATTTTAAACTCTGAGCATTGATTTTTGGCACTCTTTGGAGAAAAGAATGATCTTCGTCAGGCTTCATTAATTCCAAATATGTCTCTGATGCATTCTGGTTCGTTGTACTTTGTGGTACCCTTGGTGAATAAACAAAATGGCAATGAAAAATAGAATGGTCCGCCATACTTGAGCAAAAAATGCTCTGATATCCTTGGACTGCGTTCCGAGCGGGGATCTCCTCTGGAGCACGGCATATAATCAAACAGTATGGGCAATCCGTCCTTCTTCGGAAGAAGACATTCTGCTGGCGTGGAAACCCGCCCTTCATTAAATTCCTTGCCTCTGTCAGTGGAAAACTTACTGTTGCATCCATACTATGTAGTTATGGTGGCGTTTCAACTCTTGTACTCTGCAGAAACTCACAACTGTGTGTAGACAATCAATGCAATGGAAGACTGGTGGAGCGAAGGGCGAAAAATATGATAGCGCGGCGGCAGAAAGGTGGCTTTCACTAAACAATGGTGACAAAATGTAATGAACTGGTGAAGACTCACAAATAATAGGGTTTGATGGCAGAATGCAGCGTAGACCATTAGATCGCGGCCTGGGAGCGAAGATCAACGGCGGGGGTCGCGATTGAGCGCTAGCCGTTGGATCTGGGGACCAGATCAACGGCTCACACCAAATCGGAGAGGACAAGCAATGGCCGCAAGTGCGATAGAGGATTTGCGATGCGATTAGATCACATCGCAAATGTTTGCGATGGATGGATCGAACGAACAAGTGAAAATGCGATCATGCGATGAGTGCGATCTGCGATGGGCAGAAAGTGCGATGACGCGATCAAATCACATCGCAAATATTCGCGATGAAAACAGCGGCGGGTTACATATTATATAACATAAACTTTACAATAGAGTTTATTTGTAATACATGGTGGGGTATGGAAAGGGGAAGTGGTTATAAAGGATTTGGAAAGAAATTAAAGGGGATTTTGGGGGGATTTGAAGGGTAAGAAAGGAAATAGAAGGGGAGACAAGGGCGAATAAAATAGAGGCTAAGTGGGGGTGAAATAAGGGGAAAGGGAGATAGGTCTTTGAGTATTTCTTCATAAACAGAGAGGTTTTATAATGGAAATCAGCAGAGGGGACTTTATCAAAGGACAAAAGGCACAAGGAGGCTTCAAAGATGATGTGTTTCCAAAGGAAATGCATTCCTTGTAGGCTCAAAAACATTTAGCCCCATGTTTGCTTGTCAAAAATTTATAGGGGGGCTAACACTTTGTTGGTCCTGATTCACTATTATCATGTTCCTCTGTCTCATATCGATGATGTGGGAAACATCATGGCCCACCTTCGATCAGGTCACTTCTTGTCGACTTCAACTCATTATCCAGGAATTTGATCGAGAGACTCTATTCTAGTACCTTGGAGCCCGCATGCCTTAAAGGCAGGTTTTTTCGCATTCGACGCAAGGTTCACATCATTGGCCTTTGATCAAGTGATTCTGCGGATGTTCGACACCATATGACTATTCACATTTCGTGGATTGTACCAGTTGTACCTTGAGAGCCATTGTCATTATTGGTGGTTTCTCTCATGCCTGTTAATAGTTTTCATTATTGGCTAGTAATCAAGTGATTTTCTTGCATGTTCGACTTCAGCTCATATATTCGCATGCCTGAAATTGTACTTGTTTAGGTCAAGATGGAGCGCAAGACCCTGGATTTTGTCTGATAAAGTCCAGGTTGCGGATTTTAGTGGATTGTTATAACTTATTACAAGACTCTTTTGATTGGGTGGTTGCGACCATACCTAAATCTATTTGTTGATCCTTACTACTAGATGGCTATGTGCATACCTCGGATCTCAGTTTTTATATATACTCTATTATGGATGGTTGCGCCCATGCCACATGTTCACGTATCAGAGATATCAGTTGTATTTGTAATTGCAGGTTTTCCGACAACGGTGTTTTGTTCGAATGCGTTCTCATAAATCATTTCGCCCCTCCCTCTCCCTCGGACCTCATGCTTTAGGGGGCATCTGTTACACAACATTTTGTCATTGTCCCTGCAATCCCCATCTCACCCATTGGAGGGTTATTTTTGTGACTTATAAGAAGTGTCATGCTATGTAAAGACTATCATTGCATTCCTTTGCATGAGAGTAACATTCCTCTCGTTGACAATTCCCTGAACAGGACTGTAAAAACCCTTGTTTTTGCCTTGGCACGAGTAGCTAGTTACACTCTTGCACCGAGCTGGAAAATTAACACTGAGCTCATGCCAGTTGGCTCTCTGTCCTAGTTAAGCACCTGCGCCAAGCTGTTTATGGAATGTTTTTTAAAAATAGAGGCAGAGGCTCTATTCCAACCACCTCGAGGATGATTCATTGGGAGTGGTTAAACTAAAACAACCATGGACTCCCTCCTTTAGTTAGTAGTTTCCACCTCCCTTGGAACTCTCCTAAAGGATAGGACTCTCTCCCACCTTTGTAGGGATCCCAACCTCCTCCTTTTCCTATATAAAAGAAGCTATCTCTCTTAGAACAAGCTAGCTGAACTTGGAGAACTGATATTATAGCTGAATGAATAGAGAAGATAGATAGAAGGAATTACGTTGAGGAGAGCTTGAGTCCATGCCTTCACCCCGTCTGAATTCCCTAACGAGCATCTGAGATGCGCTTTGCCTGAACCCCACTGGAGGAGACTGCGACGTCAAAGCATCGGTTGTAACTCTTCCTTCTATTCATTTATATACATGACTACTGTTTGGTTCCACTATTGTGTTATAATGTTTGTTTAACGCAATATGTTTAGCCCTCTTTGACTGGTTAATATTTATGAATGGAATGTTATCATCTTGTATTCTATTCTTGTTTCCTTGTTCTTTGTGCAGGTATCCAAGCGTAATGGCAAATGAATTGTGACTTGCCAAAGCAAGTGCGAGAGGCCACCACTACTACAGCAACAACGACAACGTTGGATTCCAGGTAGGTTGATCTATCGTTTCCCTTCTTCATTCAATAATTAGGAAGCAACACTTTAGGATGTACCTTTGTTTCTAGACCCACTCTAGGGCTAGAGGGATCGTCTCTGTCCGCAGAGAGGATTTACCTGCATAACAAATTGGTGACTTCTCTAGGGAATATAAGAGTGCGAGTTTGTCGTTTCATTTTTGTTGGGTCAGTTTCAATTATTGCTTTAGTTATCTGTTTTTTTTTGTTTCCTTGTTTAGTTTTCATCCTCTGTTCAGCTCCAGAGTGTCAATATTGACCTCTGCTCATTAGGTTTTGGTTTTTCCTCTTTTTCCGATAGTTACTTGGCTTGGCGCGATTTTTCTCTGAACAGTCGTGCCAATTGGCACAGGTTCCTCTTTTTGTAGTCACGCCACTCCCTGTATGGCACGGATTACAGCCATACAGTCGCGCCAACTCTTGTAGGAATTGGTTTGACCTCCTTGATGAGTCTTTTGGTTGATTGTGCTTGCTTCTGGGTTATTTTCTATGCATGATTTTGCCTTTGGGATTGTGTTAATTATTGTCGACTTGCTTTTCTCAGTTATTTGTCCATCTCCCTATCAGTGTTAGTTGAGGCCTTAGGGTTTTTAGGTGTCCTTGTGCACTGAGCCTTCTGTTTGAAAATCGAGTTGGTTTGATTGTTGACGGTCCCATTTGTGGCTTGATTGCAATCAGTTTTCCTGATCTTTTGAGTGATTGTCTTGGTTGCAGAGTCATTTCGTTTTCTTGATTGGTTCTTCGCCCTTTTTCTCCAAGCGTATATTACATTTCTTGTTTTGGATCATTTTGAAAATTGTCTCTTGGTTTGAAAGATTGCGACATTAGTCTAAGTGATTTCTTATGTTTCTTTCGTGATCTATTGAGTCGTTCAATTTCGATTCCTATGCAACACTTAAGCTAGTGTTTGTTTTTGTTTTTCATTTAATTAGTGCATCATGTACTTCTTTTCATTGAAAAAATAAATAAATAAACGTATTTTGCAACCTTTCTTGCATTGAAAGTGAAATACTCTTTTGCATAACTAGCATCAGATTATCTAGGAAAGAGTTTCACTTTCGTATTCTATTAGATGCATTAGTGGATTTTTCCGCATAATTTCCTTGTTTGCTATTTGTTTGAAAGATCTCTATCCTTCTCATAACTAATATTCATTGAATCGAAAATGTTGTTCATTTTCATATAGCTTGCATTTAGGGATTTTTGAGATCCAACATCGATAGGACCTTAAAACTGAAACATAATTCAAGATCAACTTTAAAACTTATTTAATTAACCTAAGGAAGCATTAAAACCTAACGAAACATTTTTAGTGGTCTAGGCTAGAGACATGTTCCGGCGTCTTAAAAACTAGTAGTTGTCGTTCGCCATTTGGCTTTAGACAACGTTACTACAGACTTGTGCTCCTCGTGACGTTGAGTATGTTAGGGTCCTATAAATATAGGGTTCATAATTTTGAATTGAATTTTGATAGTCTTGTAAAATATGTACATACCTTGCTTTCTGCAAGTTGTTTTCCCATATTTAAACAAAAATAAAAAATAAAATCAAAAGAAAAATAATAAAAGAAATCAAAAAAGAGGGTAAAAAGTCCTAAAAGAAAGGTCAAAGGACTTGAAAAATATAGACCCCAAAAAGAAAAAAGATGAAAATAAAACCTGAAAGTGAGCAAGTCCAAATGCCACTACTTTACTTTTTTTTCAAAATAAATAATTATGGCAGTGTCAATAAATGCTATAATCCATGATGAGTTAAACTGTTTAATCTTGACTTATCATGTTTTGAATTTCATGTTTAGATAGTGAATAAAGATTTGTCAGACAGTTTAATCCTGACAAATCAATAGATAGGTAGTGAATAATGAGGAGCTCAACAGTTTAATCTGAGCCCTCGGATGAAATAAGGTAGATTTAAATAGTTTTATTGCTTTAAAAGAATAAATGTTTCAAGGTTGCAAGCCTAAATGCGCCTTCCAAAAGGAAGAAAAAATTCTGAAGTAATGTTGGGTAGGTAGAAAGAAGTGGGAAAAAGCATGTAATATTCATCACCAGGAAAAAATCACTAATTTCCCCTCTCCTATAAGTATTTAGTGTTTTAGACTATCAGTGAAACAGACTCAGAGCATTTCTCTGAATTTTGTCGGGGCCAGACCCAAGGCTTGATGACTGGTTAGTTGAAAATGTTAAATTCTTATGTTAAATCCCCATTTACCATTATTTATCCCTCATTCATACATTTTAACTCATTTTCATAAGTAAAGACTCATTCTTACTAAATGAAAAATAAAATCCTATCTAACTAACTTCCTTCATTTAGGAACATACAAAAACCCTCAAAAATGCTTTATCCTAAGTAAATTGGTGAAATGATATAAAGAAGAGCAATGCTTTACCTTTTACACTTTACTTAGTGATTTTATGTATTTTGTGTTTTATATCAATACCTTTCATATTAACTTTTAACCTATTTTATTAAATCCCTAACAAAATACCTTATCCTATTTATTAATTCCCTATATCTAAATACCCCAAAAACCCACTATTATAAAGTTTTTAGACCAAAGTTATTACCCATGTGCTAAATAAAAACCCCAATGAAAAATCCCTTTGGTCTAAAACTAACACTAAGTAAATATCCCACCCCTATGGTTATTAAAACATTCACAAGGTTTAATACTATATAATAAACTAAATACTGCGCCAATTGTGTTTTATTCGGGCATATTACAAATGTTTTGAGAAAAACATATTAATCCCGCACTTTTGTATTGGTTAAAACCTTATCCTCCATTTTAAACCATTATCCCTCCGCCATCATATAAGCCAATGTATGCAATTGAACTTAACCTGCCTTACATTTTACCAAGGCTTAATGTTTAAGAACCTTGTCGGAAAAGCACCTTTGCAATGCATATATAAACCCTCCCCGCATAATTTTTAGAGCCCAAGGTCTAGTTGAAATAAACTAAGGTTTATTTTAATAAATTAAAACCTTTACAGTATGCTTATCCTAGCTATATTATATAAGCCATTTGCCTTATATAAATTAAACCATGGGGCATGCATAATAAACCCCGCCCTCATATGAGTTAAGCCTTTGCCCACAGCAAAACATAAAGATTTAATTTTTAACCGCCCGCACATGCATATCAAAGCCCGGTCCCACCATTCTTTCAATCACACCTTTCAAATAGATCTTGACCCTTCGTGCTTGAGTCCCAGATCCGACGGTTGATATTCAATATCGCATGGAAAAAGTGATCGACCACCCGACTCCAAAATGGATGCGAAATGGGCAGTTTTGGCCCATTTCTCCCTCCTTGACGTGTCAATTATCTATTGGATCGCGTCCATTTGATTCAAATCCACTTACTGCCCAATTCTTATGCGATAACCACTGTCCTATTTTGTTTTGAAAAACTAAAACCGCTTCCCGCCGCGATTTGACAGACAGTTAATGCTAATAAACATAGTCAATGTATGGTTAAAATCTTTGAAACATACATATTATTTCATTATTGCGCATATTGAATCCTTTCGCATTGCCCCTGACTATCAAAAATCCATGTTTTAAGCATTTTTAACCCTGATTGCGATTTTTCGCCTGAAACCTCTGAATTTGACCAGAATTTGCCTTTGAAGAATATTGAAGAATATAGCGTCGCTCCAGAAGACTGCCAGAGCCAGAGTTACAAACAAAAGCCTGTAAAACCCATTTTTTACAGTTGAATACCTACATTTAAAGGTATTTTCCTCATAATTCTAACCTGCAACACAAATTCAAACTTGCATATTGATTTCAAATTATCTTTCAAGAAAGCCAATCCCTTTTATTAAGAAATTGAGCGAAGTAGAGCGGTTTAAAATCACAAAAAAGAGGCCAAACCTTGGAAAAATTTCCCTAGAAACCTTGCGCAACTTGTTTAAGGCAATTTCCTCATTTTTCACAGCTTGAAGACCAAATTCGAAGCACCTAAAGGGTTAAAACTGCTTAATATACCATAGAAATACTTTTTTCAATTAAAACCCACTCAGAAAACCCCTGTTTTCTGTTTTATGCCGGATTTACATCCTCAGATAAACCTAATTGAGCCAGAAGCCTAAAAATAATCCATCCTCAGCCTATATCTACTCAATTTTCCTCTCTGTTTAAATATAAAAACTCCTGCAAACAGTCTAATCTTGCAATAGTTATCCAAAATGACTAAAAAACAGAGCAAAGGCAAACCAGAGGTATCCAAAGCTCCTAAACCTACCCCAACCATCTCTGTTAAATCTACTACAACAGTAAATCCCCTTCAACCACCTGTGGTTGCTATTGAAAGCGTTCCTTTGACTGATCTTGATTATAAAATTTTAGACCCTGCTATTGAGTTTAATTTGCTAGATATGCACAACTGGTGTTATGAGAAATATCTAGACAAAGATGATATTCCAATTTGGGAAACCCATTTTCCTAAATATATAGTTCCATTGACTCATCCTGGTCAAGAACTCATCAGACTTTGTCAAAAATACTATAAGCCAGATCAAAGGGCTATAGTAAATGCACAAAAAGAAATACTTTTCACCATTACGGCCTAGTCAATTAATCAAATGCTTAAATTACAACTTGATCCCAAAGCAGTTCCCTTGTCTATAGAAGCCTTGACATAACTATATCTAGGCATAGACTTTCTTAAGAGATTCATGATTTTTCATAATTTTATGCCTTCTCATGTTGATTTTCCAGAGATTAATCCTCCATACACCACAACTAAATTTCTTGAAGGTTCTAGATATATTATCTCTATGCTATCTTTTGTCCTTGGTTATTTTATAGATGAACATACTGATGAGTCCATTATAGGTTTCATGTCTACTATGTCCCCTGGTCAACCTCTAGTAGTCATATTTGACTATGTTGGTTTCATAGCAGATGCCATTCATTATCAGTTGACCAAGTTACCCACAGAAAGAGCCTTTAGATATTCATCTTATATTTTTCACTTATTTATATTCTTTCAAGCAGAGAAGTTTATTATTTCATTACAAAAGATGGATATAGAAGGAAAGCCTCTTTCTATAATTTTTTGGACCTCACTACTTAGAAAAGAGGGCAGTGATTTTACATATTCAGATTTTTTAGAGCTCTTTTTATTTCCAGTAGTGAACATATTGAACAAAACAGAACAACCCAGGATCAGTGAGGATATGAAAAGAAGTCTACAGCTCTCAAAATAGAATAAGGTTGGAGATTGGTATCTCTATAAAAAATACACTGAGTTAAGGAGTTTGGGTCTAACTTATTACCCTATAAGTTGCCCAAGCACATGTGTATGAGAATTTTTTCATTAGAATATCTTAGAAAAATTCTAAACTCAGATTCAATTAACTTTATGGCTGCCAAAAGTAAGACTCAGTTTAAGTTAAAGAATCAAGTTGGCCCATTCATAATCAACAACAGAGATGCAGAAAAAGAGATTGCCAAGAAACTATCAGAGTACAGATTTGAGGAAATTTTTTCATGGAATTATGATCCTCAAGGGATCTTGAGTAAGCTAAGGGTAAAGTGCAAGTTGACACCCTTTATCCATTAAGCCAAGTCTGACATAGAAAAATTTGCAAATCAAATTGGATGGCAAGAAAACACATTGACTGATACAACACAAGTTGTAGAAGTTGTCAAACAACCAGAAGCATCAGCAAAGAGAAGCAGGGAAGAAGGAGGTTATATAGCAGAGACAACAACTGAGACCAAATTCAAAATAATCTATAACAAAAGGCTTAAACTCAGTTCAAAGGGAAAAGTGACAATTGATATTGATGAGACAGATGATCCAGTAACTAATGATGATATAGCCATAACCATAATTAATAAAACACTTATGGAAATAGAAAAGGAATCAACATCCAATCAAATTGATACACAGATGATTAAGAAGCAACACAGCATGGAGGCCTCTTCCTCACAATCAGCTGAGGAAAAGGATTTGGACATCAAGGAGAAATACAAGCAGATTAAGCAGAAGAATGAGGAGATAAAGACTGAGATATATTCTCAATTTCTGAAACAAAAGCTTGGAAATCAGAATAGGCTATTATCAGCCTTTTATTATTCTACCAACAAAATGATCATGTCATTCCTGCAACCTACTACCTCAGCACCCAAAGTAGTAGAAGACTATAAAAAGGTGGACTTTGAGGTAGACACATAAAAAATTCATGAGCTGGACTAGATTGAATTTCATAGGCATTGCTCTGAAATGTTGTATTCTACAGTGGTAACTAAAGCAATGAGTGCTACTAAGCTACAAAATATTATCCTTAATATGCAAGATCAGATGAAAATGGATAAAGCATCCTTATATGCCAAGGACCTAAGGATTAAAGCCTTAGAGGAATTAGTTTTACAGGTGGGATATGATCCCTCAAACATTCAAGCAACAGAATTATTAATCAATAAGAAGAATGAAGACATAGCAGCTTTGAGGAAACAACTCAAGCTTCCTCAAAGTGAGCATCCACAAACAAAGAAAATCCTCCAGGATCAAAGTGAAAAAGAGGAAATGATGGAGCTCATACTAAAATTGACAGCACAAATCAAGGAGATGGAAACTCAAATGGAACAGCTTGTCCAAGAGAAAGAAACTGTAAAAGAGCCAGAAACTCCTACAGTTCCTACAGTCATCCCAATGATTAATACAGTAGTGCCCTCCGCTTTAGGAGAGAAATTAGCACCAAAGGGCCCATTGGAAACTGCAGTGTCAGTGACTTCAGCCACTACTTCAGCTACAGACTCTTTTACTACAAATGTACAACAAACAGATGAAGCTAGCCAAATTGTCAAATCCATGGAAGAAATGTCTTTAAAGACAAATGAAATCAACAGACTGGAAAAGATGATTGAAAATCTTGAAGCTACAAATAAAATAGCTCTGATAAATGCTAAAACCCATGAACAAAAAGCAATCAGAGTGGAAGAACAACTCAAGAATTTACAAAAAGAATTGGCCTTCACAGAGCAGATCTCTTATATAAAAAATCATCTCTAGACTAATATAATTGAAGCCAATCATAATCAATGGCCTTCAATTCAGGTTATCTATGAGTAGAAAGAATTGTTGTTGGCAGCCCAGACAGAGATACAAAAGACAAAAGATGAGTTGACTGATAAGCCTGCTCAGGCTTTAAAACGCATTACGTTTTTTAACAGCAAGAACAAGGAGGAACTTGAAGAATTGAAAGTCTTAGACAGGATAGAAACCATCTTATAGATCAAAAAGGTTATCACTAAAAAGAACTTAATGAACAATCTTGAAGAAAAATGTGAAGCAATGAACTTGGCCATAACTAGATTTATGGTCAAATAAACAATTTAAGACAGAAGAGCTTACCAAACATACATGTTTTTAATGAAAAACTTATGCCCTAGAAGGATTATGATAAAAAGATCATGGAGTTTGCTTAAGAGCAAGTAAATGAGCCACTTTCACAAGGCACTCCTACAGGGAAAGTTCTCCTTCAATATTTTGAAGATCTATTCTTTTTACAGCATGAGATTAAACATCTCTTTGTCATCAAGCCTACCTTTTCTAGATATACAGAGGCTGATGAGAATTTTAGGAAGTTGAGGATGTCCAAATTCCCAAGGCAGAAGATTGGAAAACTTTTACTAATTTAATGTAAAGATGAAAGGTGAAAAAGTGAAAAAAGATTACCTTAAAACAATTAAAGGAAACAGATGAAATAAAAGGACAGTTTGCTGGTTTTTACTGCCAAAAAGATATTTTACAGCAGTAAATCAGTAAAACTAATGGTCAAAGAGTATCAGTGTTAAAGAGCATCAGGTTAAAGAGTATCAAATGAAAGAGTATCAGCGAAGGCAAGTCAAATGTAAGATATTTCCTAGCAGCCAGCAAGCAGGACACTTAGAAAGTCAACAGCTTTTTGCTAGCTAAACAGTTCTATTTATTTGGATGAAAAGGATAGCTTGTTGTTTGTTAAGCAAATGTCCCTTTTATTATGTAATGATATTTCCTTTTTCCTAAGATAATTCCTAGAACTCTTCTATGATATTTGTAAAACATTTTTGTATAAATACTTCTACATTAGAAGTATTCAGGGTGGAATAAAATTGCTTGACTTACTATAGACATTTTTGTTGAACATTGGAGGCTATTGTGTGTTTGAATTCGAAGTAGCAGACTGGACAAGTTGACTGGCATCATAATTCAGGATCCCTATGATAAGATGATGAGTGAAGTACTTCCTACTTGTCACTATTTCCTTTTCTAAGTTTCATGCATTCATTTTATGTTTGTTCTGTCTAAATGTGTAACTAGGAGTATTACTACAGGATTAGTCAAGTGCTCCATGTCTTTAACTAGTTGCCATTTTAAAGTTTTCTTCTGATTTCCAGTGCAAGGAACCCTTAATTGCTCCTTCTCCCATTTGACCTCTACCTTCTACTTCCATTTTCCGGATCAAAGGATCCTTAAGTGCCCTTTATCCTGATCATACCACCTCACAAAAAACCACTTTCCTAAATCTCTGAAGGTTATCTATCTTGCCCTGAATATATTTGTACATTTTTTGCCTTGATTTCTAGTGTTGCTAGTTTGATTTAGACCCCATAGCCCAATGGACAAGTAGATTTCTCTCTATCTTACCTCCAAGTGATTTTTTTTCCCACCAAACCATTTAAAACAAAACCAATTGTTCTTTCATAACCAGCCTAATATTATAAATCAAAACAAAGATAAATCTTAAAGAGAGAGCCCTCTCTAAACCCTAGGAAGGCTAGATCCTAGAGTTTCAAGTAGGTTTGTGGTTACCTCTAGAGTTATTTGACTTAAATCCAAAATCCCACAACTTAAGAAAATACTATAGTGATAACAAAGTATATAAAGGGAGACCCTTCTAGGTTGCAATCCTTTTATCCATAGGAAGTCGAGTCTGCCGCCTTGTAACTGTGATACACCGAACACAACATTCGGGGAGACTACCAGCACGTACATCAAGTCCTTGGTCATTTTTGTTTCATTTGATCACCAAGGTGTATATGGCAGTCCACGAAAACCTGGTATACCCTCTTGCTTAGTCTTCTAGAGTAGTCATTTTGATCTTTTCATGACTCTTTAAAAGAGGAGATCGCCGAGCACTTGTCCTTTCACGCTCGTTTAAAAATTGAAAGACTAGAGTCATCTTTGGCCTATTTCTCGACTCTTTAAAAATGAAACAGAAAAATATGGTTTCGGTGTCATAAAATTAATCACCTATAATCACACACCCGTTATAGTTTTATTAATTGGCTTGTTGTTTTTCCTTGGTTTTGATCTTGGAGTCCTCAATTGGTTTTTTTTTTCCCTTTATGTTTTGATATACGGTCACAGTGGCGGAACCATCGGTTTCGTCGTCTTCACTACCTCCTAGTGGTAGTTCTTTCCCGGACGTTTCTTTCGAAACTCCTTAGCCCACAAGGTCTGCCGAGGTATCGCAACCTATTCTCCCATATGTCCTGACTCTTGCTACTCGATCTCCTCCTTAAGAGCCAATTGAGTTCAATTGGCCCCCTTCTAGTGCGTGGTCTGGTTTTGGGGAAGAAGGATATTTTCCTCCTCTTACGTCGGGCTTGCCATTTTTTGCTGTTGTTGTGCCTCCTAGTCCCCGTAGTCTTTTTGAAGATCTTACGGCGGAGTCAGATATGGATTCATCTAGTCCTGTTGGTAGTGAAGGAATGACTGTTTCCACAGGAGAATATCAGCTTTTTCCGGAAGATGTCCCTCATGTTTCTACTCAATCTTCTCCACCATCGGTGTCACTTCCACCTCGTTATCGGTCCTCGAGTCAGATTATGTCTGGAGTTGGCTCCATTGTGCAATCCAGTACAGTAACTCCTTCTCAGAGTTTGTTCTTACCTTCATTAGGACTATCGCCTTCGACACCTGGTTCGTCGATTACTGTTACATCCATTCCAGTTCAACCGACGGTCTGTGTGGCTTCATCCACACATGTTGTTACCCATCAGTCGTCGGGATCTTTTCACACTCGCAAGTCTATTTTCCTCAATCCAATGTGGCCTGTTAATCCCAGTCCTAGTAGATCACAATATAGTGCCACGGAGGCCCCACCTGCTTCTAGTGTTGTTTCCACTACTCCTATGATTCCTGACGGTCTTAATTTTGAAGAATATCTATTGGTTGTTCAATAGCAGAGTTCCCAGGGTTCTCAACAGTCTCAGGCTCTTGGTAATCCTCGATTCCATCACTATGATGTTGTTGGTAATCCCGTATATATATATATTCACACCATTATGATGTGTATGGTAATCTGGTCTATTTGCCTCCTATTGATCCTTATTAGGTTGTTTAAAATCCTTATCAGACTGTTACTCATTTGGGACCTACCTTGCCTGCGCAACCCTCTGGCTTGTAAGGACAACCCTCATCGGGACAACCTTTAGCTTAGTAGGGCCCTGCTTCTGGTCCACAGGGACAACCATACGTTCCACAAGGCCAACCTTCAGAAGGTCAACCTTTGGTCCAACATGGACAACCCTTGTTTGGTTAACCTCAAAATCAACCAAGGCTATCTTAGGCTCCTAGGGGGAAAATTTACCCACCACAGGGACAACTTGTTGCACCACAACCGCAGTCACATGTCCAGTATGGCCAACATGATGTGTAACCAGGACAACCCTACAGTCCTTCTTCAGGTCAACCTGGTCATCAAGGACAACCTGGTCCATCAAAACCATTGGGCCAACCCTTTCCACAAGGCTAACCCGGTGGCCCTTAGCAACCAATTCAACCTGCTCCTCAGTCGGTTCCATCATTTCAACAGCCTATTTTACCTGTTTATAATCAGCTAGGTTTACTCGCTCAACAGCCTGCTCAACTTGCTCAGCCGAGTCTGCCTGCTCAACCGCAAAGTGCTTACTACCCTCAAGGTTCATATCAACCGATATATACCGCACCTCAGGTTCCTTACCCTCAAAATCAACCTGTCTATCATCAACCTCAAATTCATGCTTACAATCCACAGTAGACTCCATACGCTGCTCAGAAAGGACCTCAGTGGTCTACTCCGACCCAGTATCCTGGTCCTTAACCGACTTATCCTGCTTCTAATCCCTATGATCCGAATCCTCCGGGACATAATGCATGGGGAAAAAATCTTGCTCGGACTGGGTGGAATGTACATGCAGGTCCTTATCAAAGACCTCCGATGACTTTCAATACCCGATTGCCGTTTCTTGCTACGTTGGAATTACCTGATGTGTCAAATTTGACGAACGATCCTATTCTTCATAACCCATATTGGCCTCTAGTTCCAACCAAGATTCCTTGTGATTGTCCTAAATTTGAGGGAAAGTCCGGTGAAGACCCCAAGGTGCATGTTATGACTTACCATTTGTGGTGTTCCTCTAACTCTTGGGTTGACGATTCTATTAGACTCCATCTTTTCCAGTGAACTCTTACTGGTGCCGCTGCAAAGTGGTACATTGAGCTATCTCGTGGCATCTTCCAAGATTTCAACTCTTTAGCCATGGCATTCCTTAAAATTCTCAGACTTAAAACAAAGCTAAGGACTCTAAGACTCCAACTCTCAGCTGTTAAGCTCCTGATGCCTTAGATGACCCTTACTCCTCTTATTTATAGGATGAGGAGGGGACAAGCGCTAGACAATTAGACGGACAATTTTTTTTCGTACTGAGATTTCGAGATGTGGATCAAGTCACACTAGAAGTTGAAGAAGTGCTCCGAGTCTCAGAAAGCCCAAAAACGGTTTTACAAAGTAGAGATTTTATTCGAAATCCTATGGAAAACGATAATGAGAATTTACACTGTGGAGATTTTGTCTGAAATCCCACAAAGAACGGTCACTTTCAAAGTCAAGTGACAAGACACTACTGTACACTATGGATGCGTTTAGATAGGAGCCCACGAGAACCCGCGAAATCTTATAGTTATGTTCCCAATGGATTTGTTCTAGGGAATCTACCATTTTCATGATGATATGATCCACTAGTCTCCCAAGCTTTCGTATATACTCTTCTAACAATCATTGGCTTTCCAAAGATAACCTGATGTTTTACCCTGGTTAGGACTAACCAATGATGAAGCCCTTTCATAAAGTAACCCAATATGCGCTCATCAGAGTACTTTTGTAGATCTGCAATAGTTTTACAGGGCTGGTGAAAACAATCAAAGTACTCTTGGCAGTCACTTTGAAAGTAATTTTCAAAGTATTTTGGATCCACGGCAGTTTTTTTTATCCCATACCATCCCCACCATTTTTGTAACCAATTTGGTTGCAATAATAACTGTGTAATGTATACAGGCCCAAATTTTAACAATGTCTAGTGTGTTTTTTATTTTTCTTCTCTACACAGGAGATCCCACCGTAGATATTTATGATCCTAAAAGTTATAATCAATGTCTGGGAATACAAGTTTTGGATTTTTTTGTGGCCACATGATTCTTATAGGATGTTCAAGATATCTAGTTTTATTTATAACATAATATTTATGAAATGTTTTGGTCCTGTTGCTTCTTTCTTTCCATATGAGACTAATATCTTGAAAACTTTCTCTTAATGGTTCATCCGCGAGATTGGAATATATCATTGAATTCTTATATACCATGTCATGTATCCATGTGCTAGACTTGGGGTAAACCTTTCTTTCTGGCACAAGGTGTTGTGGGTCCGTATGAGGCTGTAGATTTGCATCCATTACTTTGGTATTCCTCAATTGTCAGGTGGGTTTCCATTTTGCATTATAGACTTGCCATGGGGTGCTGTTGGGGATCTTTCTAAGTTTTTCCTGTTGTGTATTAGGATCCCATTCAGTGACAATCACCATTATATTATTTTCAGTTGTTAGATACTTGCTACTCAGGAAATCTGGTAGACAATTTTTCTCCCCTTTTATGTGCTCGACATCAAAATCAAAATTGGCAAACAAGGCTTGCCACCTATAAAACTTGGATTCTCTGGGCTTTTTAATGTCTTTTGTTAATACTTTCTTTAAAGCAGAGGCATCGGCCCTAAGAAGAAATTTTTTATGTACAAGGTTTATGTCAAAGTTTTCTATACAATTCCAGGGAACTTTAACCTCTTTCTCAATTGTAGAATAGTTTTGTTCTGTTGGGTTCCAAGTGCCTGAAGCAAATTGCACAACTTGTTCTTCTCCTTTGTTCTCTTGCTTGAGAATACCTCCACACTCAAGATTGTTGGCACCACTTTCTACAATTTTTGGCAAGTCTTCATCTGCAAGATAGAGAATAGGAAAAGTTTTTACCTTGGTTTTTATCTTTTTGATTACATTAGTATGCATCGTGGTCTAGGGCGCTGGATCTTTGTTCAACAATTTTCTATCATGGACACATCCTTTGTAGAAGTTGCTGACATAGTTCAAACAATCTAGGAATCTTTGTAGTTGTGTTTTGTCTGTGATCACATTAAGAAATTTATCAACAAATTCAAGTGCATGTTTTTGTAATGTGATCTCGCCATATTTAGTAGTATGTTCCAGGAAGTTAATCCTTGTCTGAAACAATTCCATTTTCTTCTTGCTTAGTAGGAACCCATTTATTTTGACTATTTGTGTGAACATTTGTACATGTTTGAAATGCTCTTCTAAAGGTTTAGAAAAAAACCAATACATCATCAATACATACAATAAGCCAATCAAAGTATGGCTTGAAAATTTGGTCCATAACCTTTTGGAATTTAGAAGGTGCGAGTTTTAAAACAGAAGGCATGGCGTTCCACTCATAATGGCCAGTAGGAATGCTGAGTGCTGTTTTAAATCTATCTTCTTCCTTTATTGCAACTTGCAAAAATAGATATTTCATGTCAAACATAGAAAAAAATACAGAATTCAGAGGTTTATAGTTTATGACCAATCTAGGAACTCCTCTATTATGTTCTGAGTGCTTGTTTACATAGAATCCATAACAGTTCTAGGGAGAACTGGATTCCCTGATTAATCCCCTATTTAGAAGGTATGAAGTTTCTTATTGACACAGAGTCCTGTATTCACTGTTCATATGTATGGCCCTACTTTTACATGGATTTCCCTCATATTCTTTTTTGAAAGGTAATTCAACTTTGTAAGGACGACTGTTACGCTTGCTTTCCCTATAAGGACGAATATCAACAGATTTTTTATCATTCTTCTTTTGTGATTTTCTGTGTTTTCTTCTTTGTACAATTGGGTTATCAATAGACAATCCATATTTACTGCAAATTGACTTGATGTCAGGAAATCTAGACAACTTCTGTAAGGATTTGTTTACTTTCATACTAGTACAAATACCTACCAGAGCTTTTGTGATATTACAATATATCTCTCCCCATGTGTAAGTTTCAAAGGAAGTTTGGAATACTTCTTGTCTTTGAATGTACTCAACAAACTTAGAAGGCAGTGTTGCTAAATATACTTGTTTCCATAGGGCATTCTAGCTTTCTTTTACTTCATAGATTATTTGTGTGCAATTTCTATGGAAATCATCATATTGAGACATCTTCTTACATTTAAGGTTCTTCGGGACCATCTCATGTTTATTTTTATTTTCTATTGTTGCTCCACACCAGTGTTCTAGGATGAAGGAGGTTAATGCTCCAATCATATTGTTTTGAGGATTATCATCTTCATGATGGATAACATCTCCACTTTCATCTTTAACAAATTCTTCTTCCATTTTTGCAATTAATGCAAGGGAAGATTCAAATTCCCACCATCTGTTTAGGGTGCATGTAAAGCATTTTATGGGAGTTTTGCAGGATTGAACTTCAGATTTTCCTCTCATGTAGATAAGCTTATATTATGTATACATCTGGTCAATCATTTGTCTAATTTGACCAATTCTCAACCCATCAATATTCCACTCTTTATAGGAACTAGATTGAAAGGTATGGGTTTCAGTTATTTTCCCTTTTCCATTGAGCTTAGGAGCTGGATACCTTGTGAATTGACTTGATAGCGATTCATATATGGGCAGAAGATGTTGTCCTGAAGATTTTGGCTTTTATTAGAGGCCAGGAGTCTCTGGGAGTTCCTTTAGGAAACATAAATGAAATTTTTTCTACAAGTTTTGTGGCATCTTGTCTAGGCACTTGGTGACTGAATAAAATATAAGCTAGGATATTCTTGTCTTTAGGAGATATGGCGAGTTCTTCAAAATTTTCAGAAAGTTCTCCTATAAGGGTCTGAGTGGATTCAAACTCTAAATCTACCTTTCTCTCTATGTTTTCAACCTGTGATGATGATTCTCTGACAAAACCTTTCAATATCGATACTGAGAAATTGACATCATTCAAGGTTTTATTTACACTATGTACATTCACTGATA
The DNA here is from genome assembly GCA_034641835.2 of Pinus albicaulis. Lineage (NCBI taxonomy): Eukaryota > Viridiplantae > Streptophyta > Pinopsida > Pinales > Pinaceae > Pinus > Pinus albicaulis. The sequence goes on along the minus strand of CM076581.1, from coordinate 41,020,137 downwards.
ATGAATTGAAACATTCTTTTTGTTCATGGATTTTAACCATATTCATTTGATTGCTGTATCGATCTAGTTTATTTGTTCACTGGCTTTTTGGATCCTTTCGTTTATTCCTAGGGCTGAATCATCCTACAAGACTAAAGGAATGGCTTTAGTTGTACTGCTATCTTCTCCTAGAAAAATTCCCTTGTATGGAGGGAATGCGGTACTGGTTTCTAGCTTGCTTCCATCACAAGTTGTCATAAATGTTTCTGTGCAGATGAAGTTTTTGCATCTTCCATATTACTTCTGATTGTTCTCTTAAATTTTTCCAAACATAGAAGGAGATCCATGAGTTTGTTTCTTCCATGTACTCTTTCCATTTGAGAGAAAGAGCAATTTTTTAGTATCGGAGGTACTGAGATCAAATTCTTTGGACTGAGGATGTTTATAGAGATCCCAATTTAGCATATTCTTCATCCATTCAATATTGATTTTTTGTTTGGGACACACGTGCATAAGGGAGAATAATTTATACATATTTGGGTTTGGTGGCTTCTTAGAGTCTGATGGAACAAAATTATTGAATCTTGAGGATGGTATTAGACTGTCTAACTTTTCAAGATATCCTAAGCCATACCTTGGCATACCCGAAGGGCACATTTTACTAAACATCTCAGTGAGACGAGGATCTAATTTTCCAAAGTTGGCAAGTCATGAATCATCGGGATGGTATCATGTGGGAATGGAATGTCAGAACATTTTGTATTTGGACATGAATTGGCAGTAGTAGTGGGAGGGGCTTCTCCAGTCTTGGGATTATGCTTATGATGGATAACAAGTTCCACGAGAGACCATAGGCAAACAACTAACTGGCAAGCAGGACATTTTACTTCGAGAGTAGAAAAATGCAATAACTGAGCGAGTTCAAATAAATCAGAATGTGAAAAATTTACAGATGGAGTATATACAAATGATATCTTTTTGTATTCTTTTGCAATATAGAGTAGATCTTCTGGCGAAGGATAGAGTAGCCTTAGCCTTAGAAGGTCCTTCTTGTATATGAGCAGCCATGATGTTCTATATTTTTGGAGACTGTGGTAGATCTACTACCCAATTTATAGAATGACCTACATTAATGAAGCAACCAGGCTTTCTAGCATGCACCTCAACTCCATTTTGAAAGGTCCATCTAACTACTCCGTGGTACTCGATCTCGGTCAACAAAACAAGACGTATATACGATCAACACATCAAGACATGTATAGATTGGTGTATGACATGTGATCTAATTACTGAAGTAAAATATAAGTAACTAGCTTACCAAGAAGGGAAAACAAAGAAAAAAAATTCATAAAACATTGTAATTTAATGTACTACCGGTAGTAAATAGCAATTAAAGAACCATCGTCACTTGAAATATCAAATGATACTTGAGGGAAAAAAAATCCATAAAACATTATAATTTGTTACCAGCAGTAGCTAGCAATTAAAGGAACCACCGTCGCTGTAAATATTAAATGACTATTAAGACACTGACCTAGAATGGCCTACATTAATGAAGCGACTAGGCAACCAGGCTTTCTAGAATGCTCCTTAACTCCACGACCATGCAAAACTGAAAATAAAATCCTCTCCATTTTCAAAGGTCCATCTAACTCCTCCATGGGACTCGATCCTAGTCAACACGACACAATGTGTATAGATTGCATATAGATTATTGTATGACGTGTGATCTAATTGCCGAAGTAAAATATAAGTAACTAGAGAAGTGAAAGGGAAAAAAAAGCATAAAAGGAAAAATTGTATAAAACATTTTAATGGTACAAAATATTATAAATGGTTATTTGTTTAGTGTTAAATTAACAATAGTTATTAGGCTTGGTTAAGAGGCATTGATATTTAACACTCACGATATTAAATCCATCGATTATCTCAGAGCACCTAAGAAAACATATTAGGCAGTTCTAAACCGGCCTTAGAAAAATAAATCCAATTGGGTCCAATAGGAAGAACTTTGCAGTATCCATTATCAGATAAACTAAACTAGGAATTTCCCCTAAAGGAGCAAAGACATACCGAAGGAATAGAAGATTTGGGAAGATCCAAAAAATTATGAAGGAAAAATGGATCAATTAAATTTCACACGGTTGCTTTGACTAGTCAGGTCAATGCAACTCATAAGACAACTTCAAAGAGCTAGACAAAACATTAACTAGGAAGAGATTGATCTAGGGGAGGCTAGAGTCACTCTTGATTTTCCAAACAAATATTTAATATCTTGTCATCTTGCCGATTTCCAACGTTTCGCTTCTCAATGAAAGGATTCTTGCAGTAGAAGCCATGTTGATTCAGGTAGGTACTCTTGGCATGAAGGTCTTGAACATTGTTTTGAAGTATTTTGATTACAATAATTCGAAGGATCTCTGGGATTACTTAGATTTCATTATAAATATATATGGAAATCTTCAAGATTTGATTCCCAATGACATGATGTATTCGCAACAAAAATTTTACTAATACTTTTTCAATTAGATTATTAATTACTTGTCATGAAAAGAGCACACACAATGGTGTGTAACCATCTCGATATCAACCTGAACAATGGATATTTTTTCCCAAAACTTAAGTTATGATGGATAGCTTCAAAAACATATTGTAGTAATCAAGCCACAATCCACTTTCCATCCGAAAATGTGGATTCCAGTGGCATTGAATGGGAAGTACATCACAAGGGCTTGTCTCTTATGTTAAGAATTCATGCGGGAAAGAGGAAAATTTAAAGCTTGAGACACTATATCACTCCCATACTCATCTATGCACTGCCATCTCCCTTGATCTTATCCTTTGATTCAATCTCATACAAATCATTTTTTGAAACATGACGATAAAACTTCCTTAAACTCTCCATGTGGCTTCGAACAAATATTTCCTGGTTCTTACTTTGAATTGCACTTGAATTTTCAAATAACATACTTAGAAAGGAAACAAATTTAATGTGCCCATAAATAAATATAAGGAAACAAATCCATCAAAAACATGTATGCAACCAATTCAAAATCATTACAATGTTAATTCAAAGACAATTATAGTCATTCATTTGTATGATATAAAGGCCTTCTCTTACAATAAGTCATTAATGTAAGACCACACAGTCTAAATGATTTATATATAAAACACTTTTAAAAAGTGCCGATTTCTTAGAAAAGCAACATTGACATCTTTGTGCTCCCCACATCCTTGCACACCCAATGTTCTCAATCTTGATCTCTAACATTCCATACATGACCTTCAAGAGAAGAAAAACTCCAAATGTGGCATCACAAGTATCATAAATCACTTAGATTGTGATTGCCATGCACCAAAGGTTTGTGTCTCATCAATACAATTAACAGCTTATAAAAATCGCCTTCTTGCAATCTAAAAAAAACAACCAAGATTTCAAATGTGTTTTCCAATGATTACTAGTGGATAATCAAACTCAACCACACATTTGATATATGTTAAAGAAGAAATTCAAATAAGATTCTTTGTTCATCTAAGAACCAACAATATACAACATATAAGAAAAACCACCCATTACATGAGAAATGAGATATGACCCATCCCAATCACTAAGTATCGTCACCAAGCCTCCCTACACACATGCATCATTTTCTTTCAATTTGAATAAAATCAATTTATTCAATATTGTGTCCAAAAACTTTAATGTACATATCTAAAATGGTACCAACATTAGGGCACAACAACATGGAGAAAGTTGTCCCCAATGAGAATGCAACGTCATATGTTGAAGAATGCAACAAGAAACAATGAATTGGCATCTGGAAACATCATCCTTGATCCCAGTGAAAATTAAACACCTACACTAGGTGGGGCCCACACAGGCTATTTTTAGGTGTATGTCTATTTTTAGAATGGTGAGCATATTCTAAAATTAGCAGGACACTAATTCTAGATGGTTGAGCGAATTCTAGCTTTAGATGAGTTTCTATTTTTAGATGCACGGGTGAAGTTTATAGATCACATGTCTAAAAATAGAATGCATGTCAATTATTATTAGCTCTTAATAATAATCAAACAATAAATAATAACTTTTTCTCTTGAAGCACTTGATTTCAGTTAATTGATGTGGCAAACAAGTTAGCTGAAGGAATTACGCATTCCAAGGTTGGTTGGTGACTCATGGATGATGGACTTCGTTGTAACTGAGTGTGACACAATTGTAACAGAGTTGGAAGAGTAGTTATGTGAGTTGTTATTTAGTTTAACCCAGTTAAGTGAGTTAAACTTAGTTGTGCTAGTTGTAACTGATGATACACTAGTGAGAGAACAGTGAATTAATTATTTAATTAATTCACAAGCAGTGTCTCACATGCAATTGAAGAAATACAACAGTTAACTACTTGCATGTCAGATCCAGTGGAGACCCAGTGGAGAGATAGGTGAAAGGGTCTGGTTGACTATCAGTTGTGACTCTAGTGGTGCTTTTAATGCATCCACACACACATAGGAGATTCCTATGAGAATTGCGCAGTCGAGGAAAACAAGTAATCATTCATTCAAAGGTTCTTCTTCAGCAGGGATTGCACAGTGGAGGCAGGCTTTTAAGAGGCAGTGAATTGGTGCATGTGTGAACCAAATTTTGTATGACAGTGTGAGACGATTGTATATTGTACTGAGAGCTCTATGAGTTAAGCTTTGTATGAGATTGTTTCACGATCCATTGATATACATAATATATGATAGTTGGGGTTTTTAGGTTTAAGCTTTCCCGGTAAAAACATCTGTGTTATGTGCGATTGATTTTTCTTCATGTGTTTGCAATTGGCGATTTAATTTCCGCAAAGAATTAATTAGAAGGATTCTGTATTTAACAGTGGATTAAATTGTTAGATCAAGAGAGTCTGGTAATACGTCACAATATTTTGTATTAAATTTCTACATCATACACTTCTACAAATCCTTCTACAATGATTGTGAACTCCCTTTCCCTTCGCAATACACTAAGAAGCATATATGCCATTTCTTGCAACATTTTTTCATTTCAAATGGCTTAGACATTTCGCTTATTACTTTGAAGACCACAAGTTTTCCTCATCTCAATCCTCTTTTTACTAACTCCATCCCCCAAATGAGCATAATTTTTTGACCCTCCTCATCCTCAATGTGATTATCTCCAAGCTTGTCTCCCCTTGCACAATCTCAAAAAAAAAAAACTCGTCACAAACACATGCACTTTATGTGATTATCTCCAAGCTTGTCTCTCCTTGCACAATCTAAAAAATGAACAACTTATCACAAACAAATGTAGTTTGAACCGAGATCCATTCCAAGTTATTCAAACTAATTCTCCAACATTCTCTTATCAATATGAACTAACCTCTTCAACATAGTAATTTTCATTAAATAATACACCACAATATCAATATTGTGAATGCATATCCTAGTGAATTTATTATTTAAAATATAACCCTACATAATGCATTTGCGTTCTAATACAGAGTTGTCAAAAAATCATACACATACTTTATAGCTTTCATCTCTATAATGTAAAAGATCATACACATCTTACTAAATGACCATACATATCCATTAGTTTTAATACCTCGAACAAATTTCTTAAGCATGTACTCAAATCCTTGGGATTGATGGAAGGTATAAACTTTATTCACAAGAGGTCAAAATTCAACTTCTTCAAAGAGAGTTCAGAACATTCCAACAAAGTTGGTATAAAGTTAAAAATTAGTAAATAGGAATAAAATAAAACCGAAATTAACCGTTCAAAATAATAATTAAAATATTAGGTTATTAAAAACCAAAGTTGAAATAATTTGTTATAAGATTTTTTAATAAATAAAAATCCATTTAAATATAACCAAAAATAAATAAAAAGTCACCATACAAATTGGACTGTCTAAAAATAAAACAATCAATCTGAATACCACATATCCAACACCAACGATAAAATGATTTATGGCTCACCGTAACGGACTCCCCAAAAATAAAACAAATAATTTGAATACCACATATCTCGAATCTCTTAAAAACAATTCATGACAATGTTGTTTATCAACAGTCATTTCGTCAAATATTGATGTCTCTTCAACAATCCTCAACCTTTGAGTAACAACAGATGAGCAAAGGAAGCTGTGTATGTGTTAGGCAACTAATCCTTGGGTTAGTTTGTGTTGGGTAATCATTTATTGGAGTCCAAGAAACTTAGGGAACTGATTCAACAGTTTCTTGATGTATTTATATGTGTACACATTGTACATCATTCCTTGAGACATTCATTGATATATTGTTGAAGTTTGTTTCCAGTTTATGTGTTGTGTGTCTTACAGTGGTATCAGAGCCATTGGTTCGAGAAAATGAGCCACTAGTTTTGTGGCCATGAATGTTTATGCTCCTGAAGAAGCATCAACTTGAGACATTGTTTGGCCAAGGAGGAATACATTGTTCTTTTACTACTTTAACCAGAGTGATATTATGGGAGAATCGGTAGACGCAGAGTGGGAGAACTCTCGAATCTCTCAAAATCAATTCGTGACAATGTTGCTTATCAATAGTTTTTTCGTCAAATATTGATGTCTCTTCAACAATCCTCAACCTTTGAGTAATAATAGATGGGGAGAACCGCTGGACGCAGAGGTGAAGCATTCGAGGTGAACCGCTGGACGGGAGGCCTACTTGTTCTTGTTGAATAATGCCACAACCATTGTTGGAAAGAAACTTTTATGGCTAGACGAAGTCTTTGAATGAATTGTGCCTCCTTCACTTTGTGGTTTGAAGGTAAAAATATTGTCATATTTTAAATTGGTCTGCATTGAAGAACATTTATTCTTTGAGGCCTTCAGCATGGTGACTTTGTTATAATATTTTAGTTTCAATAGTTGGTTGAAAATAATTGCTGCCTAAACATTCTCACAGCCATTCAACCTTGTAAAACATGAATTGCAGTGTAGGTATTTCAGGGTATTTTAGTCGAAGTTGGTTGTTGCGAGCTTTCTTGGCAGAGAGTTTCGAATAAGAAATTTTATTTTGTACTTTAGGTGTGGGCACAATTTATCCATTCAAAATTCATCCATTCCCGATTTCTCTTAGAAAATTTTCCATTAGCCTTCAAACCCTAGTGAAAACCAAGTAGAAAAAAACATTGGGATAAACAGGTTGAAACAACTAATTTTGAATTTTGAATTTAATCAAGGGCAACAGAAGCTGCAGAACAAACTAATGGGGTCTTGAAATTTGAGGGCCTGGGAAGAAACGATGTTTTTGTGTCCTACAATGGTGTACAAATTGTATATATTTTTTATATATCCCCAAACTGTGTTTGACTATGTGCATTGCATTGACGTCAGCCTAGAGATCAATTTGATGCTTAACCTAGCAGCGACATAACTTTGTAAGTTTTTCGGCGTTGTGCTTTGAGATCTATCTTTGGAGGAATATATCTGGGTGCCGTTGAGATTGATGGTAGACATACAATGCTCTTATTTTTAATTGATATATGAAGGCACTTTTTAAGAAAATGAATTGAAGTGTTTTGAAGTGAACATAAATTCGAAGCGTACAAAAATTTGAAGCGTATGTGAAGGCACTTTTTAAGAAACTGAATTGAAGTGGTTTTAAGTGAACATAAATTTGAAGCGTATGTGGCAAAGATTTCTAGCTTTTTTTAAGAAACTGAATAAAAAAAAGAAGGCCTTGTGGTTAGAAGGGCTCATTTGATAAGTTCAAACCTTTGACAAGACTATTTTGGAAGGATTTTTTATGTTTTTTTTTACTACTAAATTGGTTAAATTTGAAATCAAAAAGTCAAAATCGGAATTTCCAATGTTGTAAAATGGGTGCATGATCAATTGAACTTGACACTCGATTAAATCATTGTAAATTTGTTTGTATTGGGTGCACTTTCGGTGGTAGCTGACACCAATTTTTCTCAGTTGATTGCAAGTTTATTTTGAAACTTCATCAGAGAAAATGGCCAAACTAAATGATTTAATACAGTTATTAAGCAATTTAATGCTATCTATTGTCCGTAACGATGTCCAAGTCAGCAAAGACATGCTCTCTGACATCCAATCATGTTTGCAAAATGCTAAAAGCAAAATTGAATTCTTGGAGTTAGAATAGCAGTTACAGCGAGACGAACTTCAAAAGAAAACTTGTGATTCTGAACTGGTGTTTGTTCAGAACAACAATTTGTTTGAGCCTGATCATTTGTTAAAGAATGATTAGAGAAATGAAAAGAATGATGAGAGAAATGAAGTGCTTTCAGGTGAAAATTTGGATGCAGTTAGATGTAATGATATGAAACCTGTTATAAGACCATGGGAGGAGATGACACACAATAAACATAGAACAGGTCTTGGTTATAATAGTGATGTATCTTTTCACATTCCAGACTTTGCTAAAACTATAAAATTTTGAAGTGCAGGATTTATGGATGGTGTAGTTCCAGAAATAGGTGATAGATGCCAACAATGTAACAGAGTTGGACATATGAAAGATTGGTGTTTTGATCTTCACTCGTGCGAGCATTATGGAAAGAGAAATCACGAGTCAAACGGATGTTCCAAAAGGAAGAGCATTGCAAGAGAGAAGCTAAGTTTTGGATGGATTTCTTCTTGGGAATGGAATAAAGTAGCCGAGAAGATCTACAAATCATATCGAAGAATTTGTTCGAGAGTGACGAGTTTTGTAGTGATGCGGAATATTTCTCACCTTGTATCCGACAAGGGGGGATTTGTTGGTGGGTGGTTTGCTACAGGTTTGAGTTAGAGATGTCAAGCAAGCCTGAGTCAGTGATCCACATCCCGAGCCACAACCTCAATTGATTGAGTTGTTTCTGAGTGAGCACTTCCTGATTTGGAATTGTTCGAGGAACTGCTGTGACAGTTCCAGAGTTTGTGGTCATCTTAAAACCACATTTTTTGTTCTGAGAACTGTTATGTAGGTTCCAGAATTAGTGTTGGTGGAGACATTGAGTTCTTCCATTTTCGGTTTATGGTCATCCTTGAAAACCATTTCCGAGAGACATTCAAGTCTTGGCTGAGATGCATTTCTGCATTCTGAGCTCTCATTATTGGACTTTGATATATCCCTTCGGATTAAGGGGGGAATGTCAGGCAACTAATCCTTGGGTTAGTTTGTGTTAGGTAATCATTTATTAGAGTCAAAGAAACTTGGGGAACTGATTCAACAGTTTCTTGATGTATTTATATGTGTACACATTGTACATCATTCCTTGATACATTCATTAATATATTGTTGAAGTTTGTTTCCAGTTTATGTGTGTGTGTCTTATAATATGATCCTGGCACTTCCTTGACACGGACATGGCTCATGCTTGAAATGGCCAACATAGAGCTTAAAGACTACCTTCCCCTCGTCCTCATAAGCAAGAGGCAGGGCATCTATAGTTCTTGCTAATTACCTCAACGTCACAAAACACATTTGATGTGATGTGAATTAGTCCTTATACAACTAGAACGAATGAAGTGTTTTCTGAAAACTAAAAATGTATATTTAACTAGATTTTATAATAATTTATTCATAAATGGATTATATCAATTGACATATTTGGCACAAAAATTGACTCCATAGATCGATCTAAGCTTCAAAAGCTTTTGAACGCAAACTGAGCTTTCCAAAATACTCATTTTTCAACTGTGGCCTATTAATTCTGATTGCTTTCATTTGGTGGGAAAGTACATACCCGTTTTATTGTGAAATGTTCTATAATCAATCTTAATGAAACCAATCTATAAATTCTCTTAGTTAGCTCACGAATCATGGGATAATGCTTCGATTTTATGAAATCATTGCATTTATTCAAATAGCTTTAACATTTTCTGCAACGATATTGGTTAAAAACAAAACTAGAGAGTGAGATCACATTATAGACGTTTGAGAATCATACAGAGCATAAAGCAAATGTCCATTGCAGATTAAACCATGTCACATATATAACAAGGGAAGTTTAATGCATCCAATATAGTGCAATATTGTGCAATACTTAAGCGATTGAGTTGTCTTTACAATCCCTAGGGTTTTTTTGAGATCTCTTCAAGGAGTAACAACGCTTATTCCAACAAATTCGAAAAACCCGTGTCCCTCCATCCCTCTTGCTTATTCAAACATGTGTCCAAGGTTGACTTCCCCTTGACCCGTCATTCATTGATGTGGGATGCAGTGACGAGGTTTCTCTTGAAGCAAAGGATCTTGTTGTTGTGGTCATCGAGGTGATCGACAAGCTTAATTGTTTTAGATGCATTTACACCCCATCAAGTATGTAGTTTCCTGGTTGTGGTCCTTCCACATGCCCCGCTGGAAGGCCAACACCAAAAACACCACATATCTCATCCGGCTTGGCATAAGGCGAATTTAGGAGGCATTGCACCATCTGTTGGTGCCATCCCCTGTTGAACGTGTAGAATTGGGTGGACACATGGGGCTCTAGATCCACCATGCCCATTGACAGTTAAGGCGAGGTCGTCATGGCCACCATCTGAATTTGGTGTCTAACAAAGTGATTCCTCGTGCTTTCACTTCATGATCATAATTCATCTGGAATTGAATATGAATTTGGCGTCTAACAAAGTGATTCCTCCTGCTTTCACTTTATGATCATAGTTCATCTGGAATTGAATTTGAATTTGGCATCTAACAAAGTGATTCCTCATGCTTTCACTTCATGATCATAGTTCATCTGGAATTGAATGCGTAGGACGTGCATGCATACATTACCTTGGCATCTTTGAAATAGTGAAATATGAACTAAAGCAGGAGCATTAATGCCTCCATTGACTAACGACGACAAATTCATGAAGAACAACAGGGAATTAATGGCTCCATTGATGTGAAATTGTATGCAAAACTATTTCCACTTGTCAGTTTTTCATTACACAAAACGACGAAAATGGTGCTTCCAAATTGGCTAGGCTAAACAATGTTTGCCCAACCCAATTTAGCAAAGAGAACACCTCCGATGTAATAAATTAATGTTTTTTCATTACACAGAACGATGAAAATGGTGCTTCCGGATTGGCTAGGTTGAACAATGTTTGCCTAACCCAATTCAGCAAAGAGAACACCTTCGATGTAATAAATTAATGTTTAACCATCCAATTCTCCCTTTGGCCCTGCATTCTCATAGCTGGCTCTCCTAAGAACAAAAAAATTGTTTTATTAAATTCAATGAGGTTTTGATTTAAATTATATTTCCTTGAGAACATTTCCTCCAGGTGGTACACTGAACTGACAACCAGTCTCTTAGTAAGTCGATCACATTCATATCGAGCTCCTAGGAAAAATGAAATATAAACTGAAAAAGTTCTAGCATGAAGCAAAAATGTTTTTCTTATTAGTTTCAGTCTTTCAGTTGACTAATGTGCAACCTCTACCACCTAGGTTTTACAAGTGCTATATATAGCAAGAGAGGAACCAACTCCTTCTCTTATATAAATAACGAAACATTAATTCTAACATAACATATGTGGGCTGGAATGCTGATTGTGCTGTCATGTTGCCCCTTTTTTCTGCTGAATTTTCTCCTTCTATCTTGGGTCTTTAATAACCATGTAGCCCCCTACTTGCTGATATATATCGAAAAGATCATGTGATTGAGGCGACAATGACCATGAATGAACCAAATAATAACTAACTGACGTTAAGGGTCTGCTACTCAAATTTTGGGTTATTCAAGAAGAGAGAAGTGCAAAGTATGTTTTTAAGAATTGAAATATTATGTTTATTTATAATATTATAGGATATTATTTTGTTTGAAATGTTATATATATAGAATGGAATGAATAATAAATAAATATTATACAATTATTATATGTAAAAAATTCCCTTAAATGAGAGTATTTATTTCAAAAAAATTCCCTAATTTTTTTTTGATTAGTTGAGGGAAAATCATCTTGATGCCCAGATAAATAATTAAGAAAACATGAATTGAATGCAAAGTCCTCTGATTACATAGATATAATGGAAAAATTTTAAGGGTTACTTAAAATAATGGAGATTAATATGAAAAAATATTTGAGTACTAACCCAGAAAAAGCATTAAAAGTACACTACAACAATGATCCTTTCCTTGACTGCAAAGGCATGGAAGGCTTCCGCTCAGGGGATTAATTTCGTTCTTCATTTTGGTTTCAGTTCTTCTGGTGTGGGGAGGCCTTTGCTTTGCCCCAGGTGTCCACCTAGGGTTGAATACTCACATACTTTAAATAGGTTCATGATTTCTGTAATTTCAAGGAGCGATTGAGATAGGACATAGTTATCAGTAGCTCTGTATACTTCATCTTTGTAGAATTCCTGGAGCTTGCTGGTAAGGCAGAGAAGAAACAAAATAGTTAACACACACAAAACATAGGAGTTGCTGCTCTTCTATATTGATCACATAAACTTGATTGAGATGACTTACAATGAACCCAATGAAGGGTATTTAAACATTTTCGACTAGCGACTCACCTAATATAACTTGACATGCAACTACTCACTAAATTCATCTATCACTTAAACACGACTTGACTCAACGTTGAGTTAACTGACTCTCTAAATATATCAAACTCTTCATGCAGGAATAATTATCTTATTTTAACATTCCCCCTCAATTACAATTGTATGATTCAACATATTAACTCAAACATGACTCAATTATAACTCAAACATTGTTGTTGGTATGTGTCTCAACTAGGCTTAGAATGATTAAAAACTTTTACAGTTTTGCATTTTCTTTTTCTTTTCTTAAAGATTCTATATTCTCGAAATTGCTTCATCCTTTGTTTCACTTTCTTGCTGTTGGCTTTATTCACTTGTTGTTGTTGCAATTTTTCTTTGACTTGTATTGAATTTGTGCTGAAAAACAATATAATCTTATCTTCTACACTGTCCTCTTAAAATATTCCTTCAACCATAAACTGCTTCCACAACATTACATCTTCAAACTATCTTCTTTGCTCTGCTTTTTGCGCTTCATATTCCCGACTTTCTTTCTACCATAATTCTTGATAGCATAATTTTATCTCTTCTTGACTCCATTGCAGAAAAATGGTTTTAATGCATTCTTCCTTGTTTTTCAGAAACTTCATATCATTCTCTTCAAATCCATCATCATGTGATGCTGCTTTTTTCCTGTAATCTGCACTCTCAATATCATTATTCACCATTTCATTCAATTCTTTTATTCCAGCTGTGGCTTTGAGACTCGCATCAATTTGTTTAATTGGCTTCCGAATCCATTCTAAAATGAACTTCAAATTTGCATCAAATTTATTAACAACCTTGATTTCAAATTTTGATCCCATGCTATTTTGAGTACCTTCATATTCAAAAACAATGTTAAGAACATCTTTATTATGCTCTTTAGTGAGAGCTTCTTGCTCCATCTCTTCCTCCTGTGCCTTCTTTTCCACTGTTTTACAAATCTCTGCTGTTGCAAACATGCTATCTTCCACTTGGCTTCCAAAAACAAGTGGGTTTTTCTCACCAAATAATAACATATCAATATGTTATTTCTGTTGCATTATGTGCAACCACTCATCACTAGTTAATGGTTCTTCATCAAATTTAACTTCAACAATTCCAATTGTTGGTTTCACCAAACAATTTTCTGCTCTATTGATAGCTTGTTCTCGCACTGCTTCATAGCTTGTTGCTACAGTGGCAACTTCAACCTTCAATTTTTCATCAAACATGGCGCTTACCATATTACCATAATCAATCCTTGTTTCAAAAAGGAAACCACACATACCATCAACATAATGTTCCTCCACACTATGGTGGGATATCCGAGCATGCATGTGCTCATTGTCAAGTTCATTAACAATTTCAACTTTACCAAATCCATCAGCGGCGACTGGATTCACCAATGCAAATCTAACTTTGCAGTCATCATCCACATGTGTTTCATCACAGTGGGATTCACCTTCATCGGCACCATCCACGTTACAGTGGAGTTCTTGACCATTGATATGCTCTTGCTATGTTTCATATACAGAGGCTTCAACTTTTCTCTTTGAAATCTCTGTTGCATTTTCTTCATCCATATGCATGCTTGTATAATGGGTTTCATCATCATCTGCACCATCCACATTACGGTGGAGTGCTTGAGCATTGATATGCTCTTGCTCTGCTTCACATACGAGGCTTCAACTTCTCTCTTTGCAATCTTTGTTGCGTCTTCTTCATCCATATGCATGCTTGCATAATGGGTTTCAATTTTATAGTCTTCACAACCATCTTCCAATTTTGAGTGGGATTCTCCAAACTTTGTTGTCCTCTTAGAGCCTTGCTCATGTACTCTCAGATCTGTGGCTCACTTCTTTGCTTGTGACATATCCTACTGTTGCATGTCACTCCCCCTTGTACAAAATTATTTTTTCAAGATCTTCCATGCTTCCTTGGGAGTTGTAGCTTTTGCTACCTTGCACATCACTGTTTCATCTATCTGCTGAAGAAAACTCAAAGCTATGAGGTGGTAGCAGATCCATGCTACACCAATCAAGCTGAATTTTGTCTTTGTCTTCTGCTAGATTTCTCAGTTCCTTGGTTGCCGCCTGAACCTCTCTAAATATGGCAACAATCTTTGGCTCCCTTTTTTTATCCCTTTTCTTAGTCTTCTTCAATTGTCCTTTACGACCCATGACTATTGTCATTCTTTTGTCTTATAGTTGCTTCTCTGTTCCATGAGGTTATCTTCCATATCGACCCCAGAAAAAAAATATGATTTTTAATATACACCCCCATTAAACACAATCTTCAAAAAATCGATCAATACTTAACGAAAACATATACTAAAGAACTTTCAAAGCACTAATCTCTTTTTTTCAATAAAATCTTTTCTTTTAATCCTCTAATAAAAAATATTATTTTAAATAAAACTCTTAAAATCTTTTCTTTTAATCCTCTAATAAAAAGTATCATTTTAAATAAAACTCTCAAAAACATTTATGGCATGCACATTTTTAAAACTTTAAAAAAAAATCCTTTTTTTTAATAATTTGAAAAGTCTTTTAAAACCCCTTTATGACTTTTGCATTTAAATAAATAATCCTTTTTTGGAGCTTTCCACCTTTAATCCAAGATATCCTTACAAATAACACACTTCAAAGTGTTGATGGACGCACACTTCAAACACAAAAATTACTCTTGAAAATTCAAACTTTTTTTCCTTTTTACGACCTTTAAAAAAACTTTTCGAATGTCTGCGGCGGTTCCTGACGGTCACGCTTACTACTCACGGACGCTTTTAACTTGGCTAACGCGACTGAATCTGCGGTTTACAAGATGATGGAGATCGCGTTAATGCGGGACTTAGTGAGCCCTTCAGCGTTATAGCTCAACTAACAGAAAACAAAATAATTAATATACACAAAACATAAAGCTGTTGCTGTTCTCTTTTGATCAGGTAAACTTGAGATGATTTAAAATGATAATCTGTTTAAAAGGTATTTAAACTTTTGGACTAGCTTAATGTAATTTTATTGATATAATAAATTCTGCATGTTCGAAAGTAATTAACTTATTTTAACCTAGGTCAAGAAAATCCTTTCTAAGGATTTGCTAATGCACCTTTTTTTGTTTGAAGTGCTATCCGCTCATGTTTGGAGATGTTGGATCAGAGCCATGGACCTTACGAGTGTGCAGGCCATCCGCCAATGTTCGAAAGAGGCTTCAGCCCAACTTTCTCAAGAGCAGAATTCTGCCGTCGGATCATGCAAACACGTGCCCTTTTTCCAAAGGGTTTAGACAGAGTACGAAGCGCGTGGAGCACAGACACGCATAATTTTCACCGGTAGAGTTTTGACAATGGTCGGTCGACGATGGTCACATCCACGCATAATTTTCACTTTATTTTGAAAGATTCTTAACCTATTACAATATCATAGCTTGTCAATATTACACATGCCTCAAAAATCATAATTCATTTTTTTTTTCTTTTTCAGAAATTGCAATTTCTATTAATAAATTGTGAAAATTACATATTGTATGTTTTGTATATCATGTCAAGATTTGAATGTTGTTACAACAACAATCATAAGCAAAAATATAGTGAACTCTATCAAGTTCCTCTTGTAAAGTGCCTGTAAATCCATCTGCATTATAGTGTCAAGTCATATAAACAAAATAGTCAAAACTATGTCACTATGTGTTGTATTCTAATACATATACAATAAGCAAAAATATCGTGAACTGTATCAAGTTCCAATCTCGCTTTGTGGACTTTCAATCTCTTTTGTTTCTTTGTGGACTTTAGAAAGGCTTTCGATACTGTACCTAAAAATAACCTATGGAATAGATTAGAAGATCTAAAGGTTCCTTTCGAGTTGAGAGCTGCTGCTATAAGGTTATACGAGAATAATTGCCAAGTTTAAGAGCAATGAGTGGCGGAATCTTTCACCACCGAAACCAATCAGAGATAAGAGGTCTTAAAACCCTCCAAGAGCGTATTAAAAAGATCGACAATCCATGATGAGTAAAATGATTCTCCTCTCTGATTCTCCTCTCTCCTTTTTATAGGTTTCCTTTAGAGTCTTCCCTCCTAATTTTAATTTGAGTGGCTAACAATTTTTGCTTCGTTTACCCCAAATTATCTAATGTTGCCCAACCAATAACATCAAATAATGGGTTTCCCCCTTTACAAATGATTATATCCTATGGGGTTATATAGGCTATTTCATTCTCCTTCGGCCATTTAATTAGAATAGGACATTACAAAGACCCCCTCTTGGCTCCTTCGATGTGGTGTCCACTCATAGGTTTGTAGGATTTGTCCCTTTTGATTCTACTTTATTCATGGTTCTCAACATATTTCAATGGATCAACTTGATTGGGTGTATCTTTATCGTTTACGGTATGATATTAGTTCTTATGGGATATCTTATTAATAACATACTTCATTGACTCCTTTTAGATATTCGCTTGAGACCCCTCTTTGCCTGACTGAACCAAATTTCTATTGGTATTTTGGTACTTTGGAGAGGTTCTATCTTCAAATGGTTTGCATTCAACATTGGGGAAGGAGCTATTTAATGCTTTATCTTCTTGGCCTCTTGCCCATCTTTAGGGATGATATTGTGCATATGGTTGACCTTATATTGAGATTGGTATTCAATTAAGCCTCTCCCTTTTTTATTTTGGCTACATTGGACCATCTTTTTGAGTTGGTTATCTCTCACTTGTATTTCAATTTGCCTATATCCTATATTTTGGCCATGACGACTCTTTGTGAGGAGTTAATATTTAAAACCCCCTCTCATCTTATATTTGACCTTCCTTCTCAGCATTGTGCTTTTAAGTGTGCCTATGATGGGTATCCATAAACCCATACACTTGTTGTATTTGACCATGCTTAGTTGTATTCAAGGCTTTAAATATAGAGTTGAATCCTCTCATTCTCACTTCAACTATGACTGATGTTAGTTAAGGTGGGTACTCCCTCTTTATTATAGGATGCTTCTTTTTACACCTCTGCAAATGGATGGGTCAATATCATTTTCTTAGGAGACTCATAATATGATGGAGATATATATTCATGCTCTCCTTTATTGGATCACATATTAGTGACAATTGTTTCTAGTAGTAAGTTGCTTGGTGGCTATCGACTTCATCATTTGTATTCAAGTTGTTGTTGGGAAAAATACTGGGTGGTGGTGAATCATTATTTTTAATCTCACTTTAAATTTTAATTTTTTATTCTGAATTATGTATGAAATTTTTGTTCATGCAACCAACATATGTACGCGACTCTTGTGATTGCAAACAACGTATATTCAGTTAACTTAATTTGACAAATATTTTAGCACTGAATTACTTTAAATAGTGCATTATTAATTCATTTATTATCCAGAATGCAGTAAAAAACAGAGAAATCACAACATATAAGAAACACACATAGAACACCATGATTTTAGGTGGAAACCCAATATAGGAAAAAACCACCACTA
The DNA here is from genome assembly GCA_034641835.2 of Pinus albicaulis. NCBI lineage: Eukaryota > Viridiplantae > Streptophyta > Pinopsida > Pinales > Pinaceae > Pinus > Pinus albicaulis. Next base: position 41,002,201 of record CM076581.1, on the reverse strand, counting down.
CCGTTGTCTCTATCTTCTTCTTTTATTATAAAGAAAACTTCATTAGCCTAACATAACATAAAGAAAACCACCACTACCGTTTGCGTATTGGCAAATGCGTTTACTTTGTAATGCATTTTAGTTTCTTTGTATTCCTTTCATCTTTGCTTATATCAACATTAGATAGTATGCTTTTGTAGTTACGATTCTTAGCATGATCCCAATGTAATTTGAGATATTTCGTTTAGGATGGGCATGCACACAGTGGAAATGAGGATATGGATCTAGCTAATGAGGATATCCTTTCATCTTTGCTTATATCAACATTAGATAGTATGCTTTTGTAGTTACAATTCTTAGCATGATCCCAATGTAATTTGAGATATTTCGTTTAGGATGGGCATGCACACAGTGGAAATGAGGATATGGATCTAGCGAATGAGGATATGGATCTAGCTATTGCACTTTCTCTCTATGAGGAAGAGAATGGGCATGCACATAGTGGAAATGAGGATATGGATCTAGCTATTGCACTTTCTCTCTATGAGGAACAACAAAGGGAGTCGAATACCAGAGATATGTCAGGTCAGTTCCTCATTTATGTTTTTGGTGCTACTGTTACCTGTAAGGTATCTCTGTCTTCATTTTCAATTGCCTAGCTCCCTGGGACTCTTCGTTTGTGATGCATTTCGTTGTATGCTGGCTTTTCAATTGACATGCTGATAAGTTTTTACCTTTGACCTTGTATAAATGTTATGCTGTCTTGTATGCCATGGTTGAGCTAAAACAAGTCAGCAAAGTGAAGAAAAAATACGGAGCAATTTTGATTCATGTCATTTCAGCTTTGAACTTGCCTTTGGCCTTGAATTCATGATTTTTCGACGAAAAAATACCTTTGATCAATAGTTATACCATTTACTGAAACTAACCAAAACCAAGTGAGTTGAATCATATCAACCCAAACCTATTTGACTCTGTAAGACTCGGCTAAATTCATTGGTCGAAGTCTAATATAAACGAGTTTTGATAGCTTCGAGAGTTTATGTTCTCGTACATTTTAGAAACTCATTAAGTCCGTAATTACAAACTCGATTGATCCATATAAAGTCAAACAAGTGATACTTTTTTGTCAACACTGTTTTGGATTGACAGAGTTTGGAGGGTTTACTTTAGTGAAGTTTCATTGCTATTGACCCTTTGGAACTGTTTGGACAAAAAGCAAAAAGTTGATTGGTCTTAGATTTGCATTTCGATTGGGCAACCTTTTTTTTTTTTTTGCAATGCGGGGAAATTTGTTGCAACATATTCAACATCAAAGAAGCTATTTTGAAGTATCTTTTATTTTTTATTTTTTTAAGCTATTTTTTCTCCCATAAATCGAAACCAACCTTTTTCTTCTCATAGTTCCCAAAAAGATTTAAAAATGGCAAAAGAAAGAGACTTTTGTTGGTCCAAAGACCTGCTGAGGGTAAGTCTCAGTGTAATTTCTGTAATAAGCTAATGAGTGAGGGAGTGAACGTTTTGAAGACATTGCTAAAATCCTTGGCAATGATCTCATATGCCTAAAAGCACTTGAAGATGTCTATATCTAAATTTACTATAATTATGTCAATCACTATGATGAAAAGTTGCGTCTATTAGCATGGTCGTGTCTTTTAAGTAGTATAAAACCAATCCATTAACATTCAATAATTCACTACTTTTACCCTTATGGACAACATGGGCTGGTCCCATTTCTTATGAATACCTGTGGCATCCTGTGACTAAGCTACATCACAAATGGTATTCGAACAAGTTCAAACCTTTCTGGAATGTGGCGATATTTGTCTGGTTTATAGCTATCATTATTTTTGAAAATAAAATTTTGTCTTGTGGCCACCTCACATAAGACTTATAATTGATTGACTTATTATTTTTTTGTTTATAAGAATTATTACCTTAGACAAGAGAGAAAAATACAAGCACTGGAAATCATATTCAAACATTGCAAAATCAACACGAGACAGAAAATTTAAGCTACAGTAGTATGATCCATTAGCAGCATATTTCCATGGGCATAAACAACATTTGTGAGGCAAGTGCTGCTTCGTGGAAATAAACACTGATAAAAGAAGAAAACCATGCTGCTTACTGTTTCTTCACTAAAAATAAATTCGTAGCTGCCATCATATGCGTCGTTGCTAGAATAAAAAGGCTGATGTTGTACTATAACACACTTCCACATGGTTTTGTCACTCTCAGTAGCAATGAAGATTATCACTTTTGCAGGCGTACCAAAACAATTTGTTCTTGTCTGTAATAAATTAACTTTATGTTCTTTCAATTAAAATAAATTGTTCGCTAGTCAAATATTATATAGTTTAGTTTGGTTAAACAAATCACAAACTGCCACCACTATGCCTTCTAGCCACGTCTTCTCAAGCACTGTCGTCACTCAGATCCTGTTGTATTTGTTGCAGTCCTCAGACATTGTTACATCCGCTGTTGCTGTCGGAGATCAATTGGTATACAAGTCTCCAACATTGACATGCAGACTGGTACCCTCGTAGAACATACATGAATGGCTTAGCATTGATGCAAGTAGGGCACTTTGTTGGTGTACATGCACCTAGATTAGTTGTGTTGGTGTACATGCACCTAGATTAGCTTTAGTTAAACTCTAGATATTGCATGTGATGTGCACTTAGCTTAGTTAGTTAACTTACTGCTTGTATGTGGTGCATGTGCACATTAGTAGAACATAAAGCACACTTAGCTTTAGTTAGCTTTAACTATCCATAGTTATTGCATGTACAACTAAGCTTAACTTAGTTGCTTTTATGTATTTATTCCAAAACTAATATTGAAGAATTAATTTCATTCTTTTCTCAATTCTTGCTCGCTCCTTCCTTCTCTTGCAAGTTTGTTCATTGTTTTGCAAATCTAGATCTCTATATCTCAAAATCTTACATGGTATCAGAGCCTGGACCTAGGTTTGATTCCCCCTAGCTGCTTTTGAGGGAGGGTGTTGTAGTAATAACCGAACCTCTATGGAATTCGTAATTCCCACCCTGGGGATTCTAGTTACCGGTTTGGAAGTTTACCAACTTGCGAGTTTTGGTGTAACAACAAACCTCTACATGGTATCAGAGCGCAGACTTGCGAGTTTTGGTGTAACAACAAACCTCTACATGGTATCAGAGCGCAGGGATTTGTAATCAGTGCACAAGCAATTTTTATTTGCAGGTTCAGAAGTTTGAAGCAACAACAAAGAATGGAGTCTAAATTGGAGTTTCCACGATTGACAATTCTTACTCCATATAATTACTTCAAATGGAAGCCAAAGATTCTACTTCATCTCAGAAGTAGAGGCTTATTTCGAGTAACCATGGAAACAGAAGTTGAACCAACATCGGCAGTGGAGAAAATAAGATATTTCAATCACATGGACGAGGCCTTCGGCATCCTATGTTTATCTATCTCTCCAGAATTGCTATTTCATGTTGAATCATGTTCAACTCCAAATGAAGTATGGAAAACTTTGGAAGGATTGTTTGGAAAACAGGATGAAATGCAAGGTCACATTCTCGAAAATGAGTTAAACTCATTAGATCCGAGAAATTTTGAGAACATTCAAGATTTTTTCACAAGGTATAAAGCCTTGTTGGTTCAGTTGAAAGGGTGCAGGATCGACAAATCCAAGCAAGAAAATCAGTTGATTCTTTCCATTTTATCAAAACTTGGTCCAGAGTATGCAGTATTCGTCTCTACATTCCACACAGTCAGATCTGTAACTGGTGCAGCTTGGAAGATGCCCTCACTGGATTCTTTTATTCAGTCTTTGATGCATGAGCAAGATAAGCTCATCAAAATGGGCACACTTAAAAATTCCAAAGTGCATGCACTTACTGTGCATGCAAAAGGAAAGGCAAATTCCAAAGACCATCAGAAAGGAAAAGGGAAGAAGGATCCTGATCCAAGAAAGCGAGGAAATCCCAAACCCCCTGATGGATCATCTGGCTCAAAGGAAAGGAAAGGAACGAAAGGGCAATCAATGTGCAATTATTGCCACCGTGGTTTTCATCCTAAATCTGCATGCATGAAGAAGACTATAGATCTTATGGCGCAGACACTCTAGCAACATAATCTTGGAGACCATATTTCTGAGAATGCCAAGAAGAAGTCTGGAGAAAAAGCACCAGATCCAAGAGGTAATGGGCATGCTTTGATTGCTCTTCATTCTGCACCACAAGAATGGATCATCGATTCAGGAGCTTCAAATCATATGGCTTCTTCAAAAGAATCCTTTTCTTCTCTACATGCATACTCAGGTCCTCCCATTCTCATGGGGGATAATTCTGTAGTTGCAGCAATTGGACAAGGAAAAGTGCAATTCGAAGATGGAAGTTTTGAAAATGTCTTGCATATTCTAAGGCTTTTTGTGAATCTTCTCTCAGTGTATCAGATGACACACACAAGCAATGGAAGGAAAGTAGAATTTACCACAAATTCCGTGAGCATTTATGACATGCAAACCAACTTGAAGATTGCATCTGGCAAGGTAAATGATCAATCTCATCTATATACATTTTCTGATTTTGTTCCTCAATCAAATTCTATTTTGCTACTTACGCATGCAAATGAAGAAAGTAGGATTTGGCACGAGAGATTTGGGCACTTGAATTTTAGATATATGCAACAGCTTAGTAAGCAAGGGATGGTCAAAAGATTGCCGACCATTGAATTTTCAGATGGTGTTTGTAATGGATGTGCTCTTGGAAAGCATCCACAAGACAAATTCGAGAAGGGGCATTCATGGAGAGCCTCTTCACCTTTGGAACTTGTACACAGTGATCTCATGGGTCCATTTCTGGTGCTTTCAATGAGCAAAGCAAGATATGTGTTGTCATTTATAGATGATTACACAAAATTCACTTGGGTTAAATTCTTGAAACTCAAGTTTGAAGTTTTTCAACATCTAGAGATTTTCAAAGCGCATGCGGAAAATCAGTCTGGAAAACGCATCAAGATACTCCGCATAGATAATGGGACGGAATATCTCAACAAAGATATCAAGAATCTTTGTAATGAAGCAGGCATATAGTTGCAACATACAGTTCCTTACAATCCACAGCAAAATGGCGTGGCTGAAAGGAAAAATTGATCTTTGAAAGAGATGGCTAATTGGATGTTGCATGCAAGATCTCTTCCATCGAAATTGTGGGCTGAAGCTATCAATTGTGCCTCATACATCCAGAACAGATCTTCTCATAAATATGTTACTGGAAAAACACCTTTTGAGGCTTGGACTAGCATGCAACCTGAAGTTAGTCATTTCCGCATTTTTGGATCTCAAGCATGGGCCCGCATTCCTACAGAGAAGAGAAAGGCTTTGGAGCCTCAAAGTAAAGCATGCATGTTTGTTGGATATTCTGATGAAGTCAAAGGGTACAGATTGCTTGATATCCACAGTGAAGAGCTCTTTATTGAAAGGAGTGTAAAGTTTGACGAAGATATTTTGCATGCACCAGCAGATGAACTTGTTACCAAGTTTCCATCACCACTCATTGATGAGTATGCAGATGAAACTTCAGACCAGCATTTTGATGAAGATGAGTCTTTTCCTGTGACCCCTGTTAGACCACCAGTTGTTGAACATCGAGATCATACTTCTGCATGTAGTTCGGAAGATTCTCGACCACCTTCAACACAAAAATGGCGCATCATGAGTGATATCCTTGATGATCCTGCCTCTATCCCTTTGTTTGAAGAAGATCTGCAAGCACTCTTAGCTATGGAGCCATCCATGCCCATGCATGCTTATATGATGCATGGATCTGATCCACAAACTTATGCAGAAGCAAATGGGCATCCTGAATGGGAAGCCGCCATGGATGAGGAATATAACTCTCTCATTGAGAACTAGACTTGGGATTTGGTTCCGCTACCTTCCAATCACAAACTTGTGAGATGCAAGTGGGTTTACCGAACCAAGAAAGCATCAAATGGCCAAGTTAGTCGATATAAGGCACGATTGGTAGCAAAAGGTTTTCAGCAAGTACATGGTGTTGACTATGATGAGACTTTTGCTCCAGTGGCAAAAATGGATTCCATTCGGCTAGCTCTCTCCATTGCAGCAGTAAGAGGATGGGAGGTGCATCATATGGATGTGAAGAATGCCTTTCTTCATGGTGATCTCAAGGAGGAAATCTACATGGAGCAGCCACCGAGATACATGCACAATTCATCTCTGGTATGCAAACCAAAGAAGTCTCTCTATGGCCTCAAGCAGGCACCTAGAGCATGGTATGCAAAGATGGATTCTTATTTGTTATCTCAAAATTTTGTACGCTACAAATCTGATTCCAATGTTTATTTTTTGAAGAAAATTGACTCCTTGTTGATCATAGTACTCTACGTAGATGATCTTTTGATAACAGGTAGTTCAGCTTCTGTCATTACTAACATTAAAACTGCATTGCATAAGCGGTTTTCCATGACAAACACGGGCTTGCTAAATTTCTTCCTTGGACTAGAGATCCATCAAAGTGATTCTGGGATTACCATTTCTCAACCAAAATATGCTAGAGATCTTTTGGCACGATTTCACATGAGTGACTGCAAGCCAGCAACCACACCTTTCTTATCAGGGATAAAGCTTGAGAATGGCAAAGACACACCATTGGTTGATTGCACATTGTACCGCCAGCTTGTGGGAAGTCTTCTTTATCTCACTCACTCCCGTCCTGATCTCTCCTATGCTGTCGGAGCCGTTTCCAGATACATGCAGGAGCCACATGAGTTACACTGGAACGCTGCAAAGCGCATCCTTCGATATGTCCAGGGGACAATCACCTATGGGATTCATTATGCAACCAATTGTTCTTTGAATCTCATTGGGTTCACAGATTCAGACTGGGCTGGTGACACCATTGATCGCAATTCCACCTCTGGTTATGTACTTAGTTTGGGATCCGGCCCAATTTGTTGGTCAAGCAAGGAAGCGAAAGGTCCGCCATTTCTTTATCATCGAGCAGGCCGAGTATAGAGGAGCGAGTCAATGCCACTATTTAGGCCATTTGGCTACATGCACCTAGATTAGCTTTAGTTAAACTCTAGATATTGCATGTGATGTGCACTTAGCTTAGTTAGTTAACTTACTGCTATGCATGCGATGTGCACTTGCTTAGTTAGTTAACTTCTCGCTTGCATGTGGTGCATGTGCACATTAGCGAACATAAAGCACACTTAGCTTGATTAGCTTTAACTATCCATAGTTATTGCATGTACAACTAAGCTTAACTTAGTTGCTTTTTATGTGTTATTCCAAAAACTAATATTGAAGAATTAATTTCATTTTTTTCTCAATTCTTTGCCGCTCCTTCCTTCTCTCGCAAGTTTGTTCATTGTTTTGCAAATCTAGATCTCCGTATCTCAAAATCTTACACACTTATTATTAGTGGAACCACTCTTGGCAAGTGTATCCTTGGTTGGAAGAGATTGAAATATCGGTAGTATGCAACAAGCTGAGTTTGCAAGAAACTCAGTATGGCTAAACATTTCGCAAGCAAGTAATTTATTGGAACATACCATTTTAGAAAGACAAAGAAGCTAGGGGCCAAGCGACTCTTTTTTGCACGAGAAGAAGATACAACCTTTTTAGTATTGCAATCAAATATGGGTTTATCATAAGCCCGCCACAAATCACGTCAAATAGGGCCTTGCAACATATTGTTAATTTGTTCCTTTCGGGGAGATCCTTGGTCGTTACTAAAAAGTTGAAATTTTGCTAGAAGCTCTATCATAAGACATGGCCCTAGGATGAGCCATAAGTTGTCCAATCCATCCAAGACATGTGCTAGGTATTCTCAAATTTCTTCCCTAAAAAATCTCATTACGCTTAGCCTCTTTCACTGAGATCTAAAACCTTTGCGATGCGATGATCTTGATTCTTCTAGCCCTAATAGTACGGGAAAGGGAGATCCCAAGCTCTTCGATCACTGAAAAGTTGACTCGCTTACCCATTCCATAGTTTCACAGAGAGGGTAATAGCTATGTCCAAGATGAATTGTACTTGCGAAACATAGTTTGCTTTAAAGCGAGGCTATGCATCTTGCAAATCTTTCGATACATAGAAAGTTTTAATATGGTAAGGTGCCCACCTCAATATGTATGGTATGCCATCCAGAGCTAGGTGATTTTCCATTTTTCATTTTATTAAGGTCGTAAACAATATATCCTTTGGAATTTGTTTACCCAAAACATATTTTCCTAATCCGGAGATCTTAGTGGGGCCACCTTGAGAATTTCTTTACTTTGAATCTGGGTATGGATGTCTCTCGTCGTAGGCTCACGTAGCGGAGTTCTGATTTGGGCACGGGGTTGCTTGATTAAACTTTGAAACTTGTAGATGACCATCAAGACACCCCCCTCTCGGATGCAAGGTGAGAAGATGAAGAAAACTCAATTGCAAGACTTTTTAAATACTCCGGAAGAAATTCGACATATGATAGAAATATATTCTTGGTCATTGAAGCCCATTGCCAAGAAGAGATCCATCCAAGGTGAATCTCTATTCTTGCGAGGGAGGTTTGTTTTTGAGGCATTTGTTTGAAAAATGAGTGCGTTGACCACAATGATTGCACGAGGTGAAGATCAAAACAATGATCTTTCACGTGACCAAATCGATCATGATGTTGGCAATTTACGATCTGTTGTTGTGAGGAGTAGGAATAGGTGAAGATGAATTGCCATAAAGAAACCCAACACTATGAAATTTGATTGGCTTGATATAGTCCGGAATATGAAAGGACACATCGTTGTCATATCCAAGACCTATTCTTTGCTTGTTGCTGACAAACTCTTCGCAAGGTCCGATGATTAACTTGGGAAGTTCGAAAGTTTCGATTTCCACACACGAATGCAAATATGCTCCCTGAAATGGGAACATGATGGGAGTCACCCTCAATGTTATTGATTTGACCATTTTACGGCAGGCTTATTGGAGTCGCCTTTGAACTCAAAGAGAGGATTTTTTTCGAACAAAAATAGGGTCTGGGAATGATGACTACTATCTTGTAATTCATCTCGTTGGAATTGAAATTCTAGTTCCAAAAAATCAATCTTGTCATGTGCATTTTACGGAGCAGTTTCTAATGTCTACAAGAAATGCTTTGCTCATTTTCACTGTGTCTTCAAAAATAGACAACATTTAGAGTGCTTAATAATTCTAACAAATCATCTGAGTCCGGCCATCTTTCAATCTCAATAATCAAACTCAACAAATAAAGAGTGTCAACTTCAAGTTCTCAACTAAATTTGAAATAGATCTCCTCCTTTCAAGGGGAAGTAGAAAGTAACATAAAATCCTCAATGAAAAAAGGCTAAGGAACATAAATGCGACACAAATTTGTAAATCTTAGTGCACTTCAAATCTCCACCACTTAAAGTTCAACAACATTAACAATCTCCACCACTTAAGGTCGAGCAACATTAATAATCTGCACCACTTAAGGTCGAAACATTAACTAATGTTTGGTATCCTAATAGGACTCGGAAAAAAGAGGCACAAAAAATTATTATGATCAAAATTTTAAGCAGGGAGAATCCACGTTGATTTATATATGTGCAATTCTCAAAGCACCTAGAGAAGGTCGAGACTAACTTTTGAACCCTAAACTCCTCTAGCTAAAAAGACAAAATTGCCCGTCTTCGCTCGCAAAGATTTCTTTCGAAAAATATTCAAAGCAAAACATGAACATGTGAGTGGCTCTACCATTAAAACCATACAACATCAACATCTAGTACATACATCCGATAACAATACACAGTGCTTGGAAATAGGAGTTTATTTTTCGCTTGAAAAATACTTGACAATCTTCCCCCTTCATCATCTTGCATTAGACTGCGAATACGATAATGGAGGCAAAGAGAGTTCAGATAGTGGGGAGGCCTTTCAAGCGACATTGAAACATAAAAATCACAAACAAGTATTCTCGGCTTACTTTCATGCGAATTATGAGAGTTCTAAGAGGGTGTGGGTCAAACTTTTGATCGAAACAGCTGACATAACCTTTAGGCTTGGTCGGGAAAGGTCTTTCAAAGTCTATAAGCCATCGAGGTTCAAGTTTATATCCTTTCAATAACCTCTCAATGACACGCCTTTCAAAATATATATCCGTCCTTTCCAAACAAAATGCAACGACTTTTTCTTGAGCTCTATCCTACGGGAGTCGTCAAAATATGCTTCTCCCAATGCTGGTAACAGGTTATGAAAAACCCAAGTTATGCTTATGCAAACAATGATTCAACTTACAACTTGTTGTTGGAGGACATGGTGGTCTTCGCTTTGTGGAGGAGCAACACAAAATTAAAACAATTGTCAAATTGTGCTTGCCACAAGCAAGAAATACCTTTCTGTCGCTATGTGGTTGGGTAGAAGCGCACCACAAAAAGCACGGTCATGATTTGCGAGCTCAATGTACATCATACCAATCACCATTTCACCGCACCATATCTTGCTCCCTTCAATCACGCACCTTGCCCGACTTTTCAATGCGAGAAAAATTACACCTTTAGTCTTTGATTCTAGTGCTCCAAATTTGGAGATATTCCATGCACAGAAATAATTCAAGGAGGAGAGGCCAACGTTCAATCAGGAGGTAGAGTGTAGGACCGATAAGCGTTGTAGGGTCACTAGAATGGTATCGATCGAGAGCGGGACTAATTGTAGAAAATAGTCTTCAAATTCTACCAATGGGAATCCAAGACTGTGTAGTGTGAATCCATCTACAAAAGTCTCCAACATGGGGTCGAAATCAGGGTCACGAAGGTGTCCAAGCGTTTACTCCGCCGGGGATGTAGAGCAGGTAACCTAACATTCACTAAGTAGAGCAGTCCAATTGTTTTGGTTGGGAAATTAATGTGACGAGCTAACAACATAAAAATTCACTTTGACAGGAAGAGCAAAAATAAAATCGACCCATATAGAGCGAAGAGGTGGTGGGAAACGTATTTTAAGAACTCGTACATGGATGGGACGTAGAGAATGACAATCTAACACCTTTTAATTGAGTGAGAATGGATAGTGCTGACAAGTTTTGGGTGCCTAGGTTTAATTAAATTTATGTCTTGTCATTTACGAGTTGCGAGCACAATAGGATAACAATGACCACAAAACCGTGGTTGGGCAAGGGCACAAAAACAGTGGCTCAAATTGGATCGAGAGTCGAGAATCACCCGACTTTGATCCCATGTTAAACACACAAATGAATAGACAACATATTAAGATAAGCATGAGCTACTTTTCTATTCACAATGATACACATTTATACATTTCCTGTGACCCTTGGTCTTCACATACCAAGTGGTCTCTTGGACTCGAGTGACTGTCACATTCCACTACCGATCCCTTAGCCGAGTTAGGTGTCCAACAAATTTCTCATTCATTTGGGTTGGGATGTGCGATAGTTTCTATGATGTGATGGAGCATCTAGTGCTTAGTAATATGGTGATGGCTAATGAGTGGAATAAAGCTCATGCTAGGCTTTTCTCCATACGCTATGTCCTCACCATCTTTTGCATTTTAAATTTTCTTTTTTCTTTTCATGTGCCCATCTTATCTCTTGTTATCTTTATTTAGCTGCATCAACCTCTAGGGCAAAGTTTTTTGGCACTTGTAGAAATTTTAGCCCAACCCCGGTTATCAGTTTCTCCTTATTACTCCCATGTAGTTAAATGCCCATTCCCATAAACATACATTCAACAAGTTGGAAATAATAAATATTTACGAAAACACAAATTCGAAATTTCAAAGTGTTGGAAAATGCAGAAATAAAAACTCGGAAAATATATCAGCCACATGCATAGAAAATGACACGTTGATTTTTTGGTCAATATGACCACGGAAAACCCCCTACAACTCTTGGGGAAAACCAGTTTGAAAGCTCCTCTTTATTTCCGATAAATTGCTTTTATGAGAGAAATGGAAAGTACAAAAAGCTAGTATGATCGAAAACCATGCACAAATTCCGCCTCGATTTTCGTGCCAAATACAAACAGAAAAAATAACAACGGGAAGTACAACCTTAAATGTTGCATGGACAACATCGAAAATAGTGCTCGAAACAGGTCGTACGGTCTCCCTCGAAAATTGTGCCACTTTCTTTGTCCTCGATTTTTGATCGCTGTACATAACTCTTTTTATGTGTTGTTAGTCGCTTTATGGATTCCACAAAAACGATCCTCTTTCACATTGCTATACGGACATCAATTTTTCGTGCCTCGCTCATCGTACGGTCCTCGAAAAACGTCTCTGCAATAAATGTCGATTTTGTCACTCCACGAAATTCATGCCACTTGCCTTGAACTCCGTGCTCATCGCTTGTTGTGCGGATTTGTTGAATCTAGGCTGCCTTGGTATGCGTGCCAAGGTCTTGTTCTCCCTCCTCCCTGCTCAAAAATATCTCCCTTGCTTTCTCTTCTCCTCTCTCAATCTGTTCATGAAATATTGAATGATCTTTTCTCTTCTTTTCCTCCTTTAACCTAACCCTAAGTGACTTTTTGGGGAATCCCTAAATCCAATTGTTGAGATAGCTTTAGATCTAGGGCCGAGATTAAATGTGCATTTAAATCTCACTTTCTATTTTTTTAATTCACCCCACTTTAATAAAGACCCTCTTAGTCTTTTATTTCCAAAGTCACTTTTCACTTTCTAATTTCACATTGACTTTATTAAAGTCACTTTAAAATTAGACTGTAGTAACTTTATCACTTATAAAATCACTTTTTAAATTAGATTTGACTTTACCACTTATAAAGTCACTTTAGGAGAAAAAGTTAAATACTTTTGGACACTTTTCCCTAGGCCAAAGATCAAAAGCCTTAGTGAACCACTTGTCCTCTAGTACCCAAATTTCAACACTCTCTCTTACCGAGGGAAAGTGTTCCTCACCACACCCATATTGTCTCTGAAGTAGACATGCTTGCCCCAGTGGTAAGGCTTTGGTGAATATATACGCTACCGCTCATTTGTGGGAATATACTCAAGCTTCACGAGCTCCCTTTTGAACATAGTCTCTAATGAAATGTTATTCGATCCCGATATGCTTTGACTTGTCATGAAATACTTTGGATTGTCCAGTGAGTTTCATGCAACTACGATTATCACGATATATCACTAAAGGTCTCAACGACTCGACCAAATAATCCCAACAACATCTTGTGAAGCTATATGGCCTCACAACTAGCTAGACTTGGTACTGCCATGTATTTTTGCTTCCGGCGAACTCAATGCTCTTGCAGTCTGTTTGCTAGGTTGAACCACGACACAACTACGAACCCAACCCAAAACAACACCTTGAAGTGCTCTTCTTACCGGAAGCACAACTCCGCTCAATCGAATCAATATACCCCTACCAATCTCACTCCATCTCCCATGTCTATAATCCGGACCATAATCCACCTGTCCCTCTAGTAGTCATGCAAAATGTGTTTTGCGAGCAACCCGAGTGCACTCCCACAGGCTCACACATGAACCGGCTCATCGTGTTGATCTGCAAAACATATATCCGGTCTAGTGTTGACCAAATACATCAAGGAACCAATCGGTTGTCTATACAATGTGGGATCCACCAACCCGGAATACGAAGCGTGGAGCTTCTTCCGGTTAGTGATCATAGGTGTCGACATGGGTCTACAATCCTCCATGTGAAATCTACTAAGGATGTCCACAATATACTTCTCCCGTCTCGGGGAAGAAATACCCCTCCTCCTCGCCACACCTCCAAACCCAAAAAGTAATGCATCAATCTAATGTCCTTCATCTCAAACTCTAAGGCAAGATCTCTCTTGCTGACCCTCTATGAGTCTCTCTGCACCTCTAATGACCAAGTCATCCACATACAACACCGAGAATGAGAGGCTCCTCACCTATCACAAGGTTCGGATATGCATCACTCTTTTTGAAACCCATCTCTTGCAAGTACGTATCAATCTCGGAGTACCAAGCTCTAAGAGCTTGCTTCGAGGCCATAAAGTGCCTTCTTCGGTCTGCATACATGGGACTCCTTCCCATGCACCTCAAAAGACCCTGCGTGCTGCTCAATGCACACCTCCTCACAGTATGAAGACATTGAGAAATGCGGTCTTCACATCCATTTGGTGGATCTTCCAACCCATCTCCGCTTGCTATCGATATAATGGAGCGAATGGAAGTATATCGAGCCACGAGAGGCGAAAGGTCTCCTCATAATCAACTCCTCTACCTACGGGAGAACCCTCTAGCCACAAACCTTGCCTTGAACTTCTCGATATCGCCATTTGCGGCCGTGGTTTACCTTGTAAAGCCCATGCGGAAGTAACCACGGATTTTCCCTTACGCCTCGACACCACCTCCCAAACATCATTCTTCATGATAGAAGAATACTCCTCTCCGCATGGCCTCTCTCCGGACTTGTTGGCTCGCGCACTCCTCATAGCTAGAAGGCTCGGAGTCGACGATGTTGGCAACCATGTCATATAGCTACTGAGAACCGCTCGGGTGGTGCTGCTCTCTCGACTCGGTCTCTTCGGCCCGACTACGGATGTGGCCTCTCTCAAGGTATCCTGAAAGCCACTTGGGCTTCCTCTTCCTCGAGCACACTTCTCCCACCGGAGAGTGGAACTTCTCATCCTCATTAGAAGCACGAACTCCCGAATGTCCGTCTCAATGTCCTCCCGCTTGAACTTGTACACCGTAGAAGCCGAAGTACCGTGTGAGCTTGTCCGTCAATGGGCTACCACCGTGAGCGCTTTCGCATGTTGCCCGAAACACCACTCCTCCGACTCTGCGAGCCACTTTGCTCGGTGATGGACCTAACATCGTAATCGATGTACCTCCTAATCCACACTCTGGATCCTGTGGATCGACTCAGCTGCTCCGAGGGTCGGTGAATCTAGATACTCTAACTCCCGTGACCTCTTGAAAGTCCTATCCTCCCTCGAACTTCACATCTGCTGACAACAACTCTCCTCTGTGGAGGAATATAAATCCGAAAGGCTTTCGAGGTCTCACTATAGCCCACAATGATACCCTTCTCGCGGTGGGCTCTAGCTTGGTCCTCTTCTCCTTGGGTATGTAGGAGTATGTAATACACCCAAAGATACGAAAATGACCAACATCAGGCTTCTTCTCGAAAAAAGCCTCCTGCGGAGTCACATGCCCCAAGGCACGATGTGGACTCTTGTTACGCAAATACATAGCAGGTGTTGCGAGGCCTCTACCTACAAAAAACAATGGTAACCCCCGATCATGTAGCATGGCTTTGGCAGCCCCAACGATGTATCTATTCTTCCTCTCTGCAACCTCGAATCTCTGTTTGGGGAGTTGTGAAAGCGCTGAACTCCCCCTCACGATGCTTGCCTCACACAATAATCAACAAACTCACCAAGGGTGTACTTCCCTCCATTGTCGACCCCGAGGGACTTGATCTTCGACCGTCTGAGTCTCCACAAGAGCTCCAAACTCTTGAAACCGCTTGAAGACCTCACTCTTGGTCTTTAGAAATAAATACGGGTCTTCTGGAGTGATCATCAATGAATAAAACATAGTACTCATATCCACTCAAGGAAACATGAGACATCCGACCGCTCACATTGGTATGAATCAAATCAAGAATACTAGTCGATTTCTTTGTCATTTGCTTGGAAAAAAGGGATTTGACAAACTTCCCCATAGCACATCCTCTTGCATGTATCTAGGTGATCGAACTAAAATCGTCACACCTGTAGTGATTTCCCATAATGTCCTCAAGGCCCCCATGATACATGTGCCCATCCTGCGGTGCCAAATCTCGCACGACTGCGAATCGCTAGCTTTCGTTGCTGGTACCTACTTGCTCAATGCCAAAAGGGGTTGAAATGCAAACTTATACACCTTGGCATGGCGTACACCAATCACTCTAGTTGAATCAGTTGGAGCGCCCCTAGGGATATACAAGCACTCTGTCTCTCCTCACGAACAATACCTCATACCCTTTGTCCTCCAATGTCGAGACGGATATAAGGTTCTTCCTCATCCCACGGCACATATAGAACATCCAAAAATTTCAAGGGAGGTTTGCGTTCCCCTATCAAATGTCAATGTCCCCACACCGACCGCTTTAAAGCAATCTTTCAGTCGATCTCAGAGTACTACCTCTATATCGGTGCCACTCTGAAAGCTCAGAGAAGTACTCACGGACTCTGTCATATGACGTGAAGCCCCACTTGTCAACATACCAAATACCCGAAGATGCTCTGCTAGTGGAGGAAAATGCACGATCCCTCTCAACCTTCGTGGCGGGTGATCTGCACTAGTGGACTCACAAGCCATGAATGCAAACTCCCTGGTCAAAGCTCTCCCGAAAAGTCCTCTATCTCTGCTAATCGTTTGCCATGGTCTTGTCCTTTCCTTCTTCTTCTTCTCAGGACACACAAGCTGCATAGTGTCCCATCTTTTGACAATTCCAACACTTCACCTTGGAATAGTCCTTAACGTGTTCACACTCTTACCTTTACCTTTTGCATTTTCCCCCCACCACTTGTGGAAGCTTGCTTCTTTCCTTTGCCCCTCTTGCCTCCTGCTAACATTGCTACATTGTCATCCTCCTCAAGCTGGTTTGGCTGCCCCACAGTGGTTCTTTCACGTTTTCATTTTGTATGCAATCATCCCATAACCTCTCCCAAGTGGGAAGGGTCTCAGTGTAACAATCGCATCGGCAAAGTTTAGCCATGTACTTGTGGAAGGCCATTCACCGTAATCCGCACCAACTCGGTAGGTGGAATGACCTTTCCAGTTATGCCATCGCTCATCTCTCACATTAGTGATCTTTGTGAGGTATGCAGTAACACTATTAGTCTTTGCCATCTTAATGGCCTTTAGCTTCTCCTTAGGACCATTTTCTGTTCTCATTTGGTACTGCAGTAAAGATTGGTCAAAGGGTCGTCCCACATCTCGTGTGCAAATCTCTTTCCTCTCACATGAGGAATGACATGGTCTTTAATACCATCCGAATCAGTCTCTTTCCCCCGGCATTCTTTTTTGTTAAACTCAGCCAAGCGGAGCGGGGTCAACGAGGCATTGCTACCGGGTTCTGTTGGGTATGAACCATGATGCCTCGGACTTCGCCTCCTCAAAGATACTGCGGATTCTCTCCTTCCATGTCTTGTAATTGCTATGCCCATACTAACCTATCCTCCACCCTCAAGCCCAAAGACATGCTTGTTGTCCTAACAAAGCTGAAAATTTCACTGTTGTGGTAAAGGTTCAATTTTATCGTGAAATATAAAGCTTCTTTGTAATTTTTCACTTGCTATTCCAAAGCTCGTACTTTTCAGCCACCCAAGCTGCGATACCATGTAGAAATTTTAGCCCAACCCGGGTTATCGGTTTTTCCTTATTACTCCCATGTAGTTAAATGCCCATTCCCATAAACATACATTCAACAAGTTTGGAAATAATAAGTATTTACGAAAACACAAATTCTAGAAATTTCAAAAGTCTTTGGAAAATGCGGAGAAATAAAACTCGGAAAATATACTAGCCACACACGTAGAAAAATGACACGCCGATTTTTTTGGTCAATATGATCCTAGAAAAACCCCCTACAACTCTTGGGGAAAACTAGTTCGAAAGCTCCTCTTTATTTCCGATAAATTGCTTTACGAGAGAAATGGAAAGTAGAGAAAAATTCCGACAACCGATATTTTACTTATCTCAAAAAGCGCAGTACTAGCTACGCCACGATTTTCGTGCCAAATACAAACGTGAAAAATAACAACGAGAATGTACAACTTTAAATGTTGTATGGACAACACCAACGATCTTGGAACAGTACATGACGAGCTCCCTGAAAAGCTGTGCCACTTGCTGCCTTGATTTCGTGTTGTATGGTTGCTATACGGAACCTCATTTTCCATCGCTATTAGCTATTGTACGGATTCTAGAAAAACAATCCTCTTTCAGCGTTGTACGGATTCCGAAAAAACATTCCTCTTTCAACTGCTTGTATGGACCTCGATTTCCATGCCTCCTTGTTCTCTGTATGGTCTTCGAAAAACGTGCGTCGCAATAAATGTCGTTTTTCACTCCTCGAAATTCGTGCGATTGCCTTGAACTTCGTGCTTTGCTTTGCTTGATGTACGAATTTGCTTAATCTAGTTGCCTCGGTATTCGTGCCAAGGTCATCATTCTTCCTCCTCCTTCTCTGCTCGTAAATGTCTCCCTTGCTTTCTCTTCTCCTTTCTCAATCTCGCTCATGAAATATTGAATGATCTTTTCTCTTCTTTTCCTCCTTTAACGTAACCCTAAATGATTTTTGGGAATCCCTAAATCCAATGGATGAGATAGATTTAGATCTAGGGGATGAGATTAAGTGTGCATTGAAATCTCACTTTCTATTTTATTAATTCACCCCACTTTAATAAAGACCCTCTTAGTCTTTTATTTCCAAAGTCACTTTTCACTTTCTAATTTCACATTGACTTTATTAAAGTCACTTTAAAATTAGACTTAGTAACTTTATCACTTATAAAGTCACTTTTAAATTAGATTTGACTTTACCACCTATAAATTCATTTTAGGAGAAAAAGTTAAATACTTTTGGACACTTTTCCCTAGGCCAAAGATCAAAGCCTTAGTGAACCACTTGTCCTCTGGTACCCAAATTTCAACAACACTAACTCAAGGATGTGGATGTGAGGGTGACAAATTCCAATGAACCAATGATAGAAAACCCAAAGGATGGATTTTAAATCAAGGGAATGGTGAAAGGTGGTAAAAATAGAATGGTTATGGACATGGTACATGGAATGCCCAAAAAAATTAAATCCTCATGTGTAAATTAATTAATTTTTACACGGCAAAATAAAATTAAATCTTAAGCCAAAAAATTAACTAATTAGAGTCAAGTTAAATTTTGTGTAATAATTTTTTTAAAGGTCCTCCACCAAGGGAATATTGTATTGTTTAAGAAAATGTGGACCCTTGGACCTTGGTGGTTAAGTCAAAGTCAATTTTTTTGAGGAAATTAGCTCAAAAATAATTAATTTTGAGCTAATTTAAATGGAATTAAATGTTAAATTTGAGAATTCTTCAAAAATAAAAAATCAAGGGCGAAGGTTAAAAGATCTTGAAGTGTTTTTCAACAAGCAAGAATATTTTGACAAGGATCAAAGAAACTAGTTGTTATTTTTCCACTTGGAGGATTTATTTATAAATTAAAGAGTCGATTTGCATCTCTAGTCATCTTGATCTCTCGGCTAGAATTGCTATTGAAGCATTTTGTAAACTATTGTCCCGTTGGGAACTATTTTTTCTACTATAATAAAAGACTTTGGGGTGCAACTCAAGGTGTTCTTATTTGTTGATACGTAGGTATGTATTCACTATGGGATTCCTGTGTGGTGCTTTATTTGATTATTTTTGAGATGATACGTAAGGTTTGCGGGTACTCAATCCTTGGTAAACTCCTTGGTCTAGGGATTGCTCAAATCATTGGCAGGATCTGGGATGTCTCTTTTCTCTCAGGTTATATGCCTAATAATTACAATTCATTGAAAGTTCGGGGTCAAGGTACAACCGATCGGAAATTCGGAGTCACTTGTGAGGTACAACAATTATTAGGAAATCATAAGGTTAGCGCTGTGAGCTATGAGTGCTGCAGTATGGGTTAACGAGAGGAATGACATTGATTGACACGGGAGCTCCTCTAAGTGTTCTAGTTGGTGGAGCTACTCTCGGATGAATTTTCAATGTTCTTGGAGAACCTGTCGATAATTTGGGTCCCTAGTAGATGCTCGCATAACATCTCCAATTCATAGAAGCTGCTCCCGCCTTTCTACGAGTTGGACACAAAATTATCCATCTTTGAAACAAGCATTAAAGTAGTAGATCTTTTGGCTCCCTTACCGCGAGTGAGGGAAAAAATCGGTTTTATTTGGAGGAGGTACAGTGGGTAAACAAACGATGCTTATTATGGAGTTGATCAACAACATTGCTAAGGCTCATGGAGGGTATACGTATTTGGAGGAGTAGGAGAGCGTACCCGTGAAGGGAATGATCTTTACATGGAAATGAAAGAGTCGGGGAGTAATTGATGATCCTCGGAATCAAAAGTGGCTTTGGTCTATGGTCAAATGAATGAACCACGGGAGCTCGTATAGAAAGCTCGGTTTAAGCTGCTCTAACCATGGTCGAATATTTCCGAGATGTCGATGAGCAAGAACGTACTATTATTTATTGATAACATCTTTCGTTTTGTCCAAGCGGGATCAAAGAGTATCCGACCTATTAGGCGAGATGCCTTACACGTGTGGTTATCAACCAACTCTTAGTACGGAAATGGGTTCTTTGCAAGAAAGAATTACTTCCACAAAAAAGGGATCCATAACCTCGATTCAAGCAATTTATGTACCTCTTGGCGACTTGTGTCCAACTTCCTGCTACGACATTTGCACATTTAGATGCTACTACTGAGTACTATCGAGAGGATTAGCTACTCAATGCTCTACAAAAGGAATGGGGAAACTTCACTTCAAGCATATATGGAAAGAAAGAAGCGAATGCCATTCCAAGATCTATGGTATTTATGTAAGACAAAAGAAACTAGATCAAACATCGATATAGGATAAAAAAATAAAGCCTATTCTACTATGACAAGAAGGAAAGGAAAATTTGGTAAGTTTGGTCCTCGAGAAGAAAAAGAAGGAACATGGATAAAATTCAAAGCTACAAATGTTATGAACTTGGGCACTATAGAAAGGATTGTCCCAAATCTAACAAGGACAAGAGGAAAGGGAAGAAGCCCATGTCACCGGGAGAATTAAAAGATTTAGATTCAAAGAAACCTAAGAAAGAAGAAGTGAAAGATCTCTATTATGATTGAGATCATCTTCCTCTTTAAGGGGTATTT
Organism: Pinus albicaulis; assembly: GCA_034641835.2. Classification (NCBI taxonomy): domain Eukaryota; kingdom Viridiplantae; phylum Streptophyta; class Pinopsida; order Pinales; family Pinaceae; genus Pinus; species Pinus albicaulis. The sequence goes on along the minus strand of CM076581.1, from coordinate 40,981,313 downwards.
GTTGGTTATAAAATAGTATGATAGGAAGCATTGTATAATAGATAAATGCATCATTCTAAAATTAGCATCATGATAGAAGCATTAAGAGAAGGAGTGCTTGTCATACAAGGATGTAGGGAAAAACATTTATGAGATATATATGCTATGAATGGCTCTTGGGAACTCTATTGTATATAACATTTATAAAAGAAGTTATCTAGATCATGGTTCATCATCTAGTAATGGAAACATGTGTTAACATTTTTTCTAAAGGAGTCCTCTTTGGACTCATCTGGTTAGAAAAGAAAGCAATAGGTTTCCTTGAGAATTCTAACTCAGGGAACTCTTGATTTAAATATGATGACATATTGATGGAGTAGGTCAAGAATATGAAACTCTTCACTCTAGGAAAATTGTTGCGGGATAACTCAAAAGAAGGAAATGAGGTGCATGCTTTGATACTATGTAGACGGGTCATATGGTCGTGAGGTAGAAGAAGTATGATTAAAGAAAGCGAGAAACTCTTCTTATGCATAGGTTGTCAATAGACATCTTCCACACCGGATGAAATCAACATAATATGTCCTCATATGGAATATGAGGTGATTGTACATTATCAAGGAGCTGCACATTGGAAGTTCGGGAATGAAAAATAAATTGTGTGGATAAAGAAAGGGAAGATATTGTGAGAGACACAACCATGGTCGAGCCATTCAACATCCAAGGAAGCCAAGAAGACTTGACTAGAAAATCTCACGGGAAGATATGTAGACTCTGATAGAAAGTCCGGAAAAGATGGAGACCCTTGACAATACATATCTTTAGGAGATGTATCAACACGTACGAAGGACACAAATGCCTACAAGAAATATGTCATGATGAAAGATCATCACTAAGGTAAATTTTGTTTTAAGCATTCATATTTATAATTGAATAATATCTGGATGAGCTGATGTGGGAGGGTCTGCCAAAGGGAGGTATATGTCTTCCACAGGTTAACAACCATATGGCAAGATGAAAGATCCTTGAAAGAAATATGGTTTGAAAAGAAAGAAACATGACATGAAGCTAGACCCGATGAGAATATTAATGGATCAATTTCCAACAAAATGAAGACATGACTCGTGGATGAAAGTGATGAATGATTGGTTCCCTAATGAAGAGATCCCAAAGATGAAGACTCCTCAACATCGAAGAAATTCACGACATTGAAGGAAGGAGTCCTTCATGAGTAGGTCAGGTGTTTTCATCATTGTTGTTGCTAGTCCCTGGATTAAGTGGGAGCTTGGTAATAAGTTTCTTACTTGGAAGAAACTTGGTAATTCCTAAGTTGAGAGGGAGCTTAGGTACATTCCTTGTATAGGAATGAGTACATTCCTTTGTGGAATATGTCCTCCCTATTTGAGAGGGAGAGATAGACACATCATTTTGGTCTTCACCTGGAAGACAAAAGGCGGGATTGGAGTAATTATCTTGCATCCGATACTCTTTTGGGGATGTATTACGGCATCCACGAAAAGAGTAGTCGTGAAAAGGGCGGATATTCTTGGAGGAATGAGAGAATCCGACGGTAAGAATGAGTCTTGATGTTCATATCCTATATCAACCTCAGGGTGGGATATCATCCAAGAGAGATAATGATGAGGGTGTCTACTCATCATTGGTCTCGCCAGCATTGTAGCTCATGGTCTTGTGGAGAGATGGAGCTGTTAGTCAAGGCCTTGCACTGTCACAATGCTGGTTAATATGATACTATAGAGATAGGATTACCAATCAGATTCTTCTAATGAGATTCTTCAAATTGAGAGTTACCATGTACCATTATGAATACCTCCCTAGTTAAGAGGGAGTGTTTGAAAGTGTAACAAGGTTCGGTCTTCATAATGACTTGTAATGACAAAGATAATAAGATGTATTTTTGTAATACTTTCGTCATGGGTTTCATGAGCAAGGACATTTTATTATAGGTCAAAGACTTCTTCTTGATGTCTTTAGGGGTTTGTTACCTTGTCATAAATATATATAAATAATTAAGAGTCATGTATATGAAGAAGTGTTACACTTATGAAGGAAAAAATATTGATGTAATTTGTATGCTCCAAGACCTTCTAAATTATCCAAGTAAGTCGGCTCAAATGTGATAATTATACCCCCTTGACAAGTCGACCTTCTAGAAGAGATCATGTCGGCCTAGAGAGGGAGATAGTCCCTATATAAAAGGAGGGGTTGTGGCCTCATATCACAAGTTCGGATTAGTTCTATGATTAGAAGTGAGAAAGGGTGTCTTTCCAACGAAGATAGAAAGGGACGAGTTCATCACAAGAAAGAAGGGTAATACATCGCTGTTTTGGGTTAGCATCTACCTCGCATCTACGAGGTAGGTAGAAGGTCATTTCGGGAGCTTTGACGATTTAGGTGCGAAGGAGGGCCACATCTCGGTAAAGAAGAAGGTTACGTTTCCTCTCGATCAAAGTACTGTAATAGAGATCTGAATTTGCAGGTGCGTAAGGAGAAGGCTTCTTAAAGGAGGAAAATCATATGTATCGCTCATCTTAGAAGTAACTATAGCGCAGAAAAGTAGGGCTACATATAAGCCTTGGTCTTGGGTCTATATCTAAGGAGTACATATTGTGTAATCACAACAAAAGAAGAAGAGATCACGGTCTTGTGTATCTTGAGCACAAGAAGAAGGCCGAGGAGAAGTCTAGTGAGGAAGCACATCGAGTTAGGGCTACTAGATTAGGGACCAAGTCTCCCTAATGTTGGTACAAAAGCTATGCGAGAAAGAAGATCAACATAAGGAGCCTAGAAAGAAGCGGTGACAAGGTCTTGGAAGCACTGCTGAAGTCAAGGGTGTCGTGTCATGGTCATGGTACTCGTCAATTGAAGATATAAGAAGAATTACTTTCCGGTTTTCCTCTCCAAGAGGGAGAGATTTTGGCAACGGCTTGAAGAGCCTAAAATTTGTGTGTCTTGTGTTTTTGATAATTGACTTGATGAAAGACATAATAAGTTAAATAGGGTTTGACCTCTAAACCCTATTTTTTTCGTTGTTTTATTACAACAGTCAAATAATTAATGACTTAAGCCCTAAAATCACATGTTTAATGGTCAAAATCACTTAAAATTGTAAAATCTAAATTTTTATTTGTTTTGGTCACTTGGGCATGTTGGATTTGACCTAGATCTAACCTTTTTACTTGCTGGAATTTTCTGCGTAAATTGCTGAATCAAGTCTTGTTTTTCTGAATCGAAATACTTAAGAGGGCTAAAAAAATTGAAATTTTTCAATTTCCAGCAAAATTTTACTTTTTTGGATATATTAGGGATTTCTTGAGCATTGTTGGGTTGCTGATTTGTCATATGTTTACTGCTGTAATAAATAGATCAGATCTGAAATTTCTGAATCACATCCTCTAAATAGCCCTAAAAAATGAATTTTTTGAGTTTGGGAAAAAATTTACTATTTTTGGACACCTTGGGCACTATCTTGGGTCTCATTAGCTTGTTGATCTGTGATTTATTTATTGCTATTATACATATCAGATCTGGAAAATTTGCTGAAAACAAACCTTAAAAAGCCCTAATACGTATGATTTTTCGAGTTAACTTCAAGTTTACTTGGCAATTGGGCAAGCATAAACATTATAACCTAGCATTTCCTTCATTGCTGTCATGACATTAATTAATGCTGAATTTTCTGAAGTGATACTGCTTATTTGACTATTGAGATCTAACACTTGCATGGCTTGCTCTAAGGTTTACAATATTTTATGAATGTTGCACTAAAGAGCACTCTTTCAATTAAGAGTCTTTGACCTTGTGGAGTCTAATTGGCCAAAATCATTAGATAATTGTTATAACCTTAAGAAACTTGGCATTTTAAGAATTTAGCATCTTAAGTTCATTAGTTATTTGGCATCTTGTGGAATATTGTTGAATTTTACACTAGTATCTCTAAGCATTTATGTTGTCTAGGATTGTATTTCACTATTGTTAAGTACTCTTGCTATAAAATATTTCACCTATGTACTTAAGCATCTTAAACAATCTTATCTCAAGGTAATCTCACTCATAATTTCTTGCACAAGCATAATAAGCTCTAGATTGCATTAAAACTTACCTTCTAGTGTAAGCTAGGTTGATAGAGATTTATGGCAACCCTTTTCAAACTATCTTGAGAGATCCAATTTCTCCTAGTGGTTAACACAGGTGACCTTGTAGTCGTTAGAGCCCACGAGTGTATGAAGCGTTGGAGAAGCGGGGTGAGTGGGAACAACTGGGGAGGTATTGTTAATCAAATGTCAGCTTTGCCTCATTCCGTGGCTTCCATTTGACAACTCACTTTGAGGATTTCTTATCAAAATAATTATGGGAAAGGTTCCACTTAGACTAGGCATTTAATTAAAAGTTACCAAGAACATTGTATGTCACATAGGTTCTAGAACACGCATATCATATAAGTTAGTCAAACATTTTAAGCAACGGGTGTCCATTTGGTCATTTGGTTCCAATTTACTATAGAAAGAATTTGTGTCTCCACTAAGGCACTTGGTCTCATCCTTTGAAATCTAATCTAATTAATAATCTTGCTTAAATTCAACCAAGTGGCTAGGCCAACCCCCTCGACCTCATTCCATAGGGACCAAACCCCCATAGCTTGCTGTTGGGAGACAACTAAAATGGAGTGGGCGGGGATTAGAGTTGACAACCCCCATCACGAGCATTATCGTGGTGCTTGTACAATTCGGGCGACAACACCACCTTCATTTAAAGAGGAATACCAGATGGTGAGAGGTCTATGACTTGTGCAAATGGTGGAGGAATGTGGCATATCATTTTAAGTGAGCAAAAGTAATGGGTTGTTGCTTGTTCACTATCCAAGATAGGGCGGGAAAAAACTTTCTCCTATGGAGTTACCCACTTTTGGTGGGTAACATGGACCTCGTAGGGTAGTCGTTTTCTCCACGAACGCAAATTGACCCCTTTTGTGTAGCTATTTTCTCATGTTAAAAATATTTTTCATGGTAAACACGAGTCTTTCGGTTGTGGAGGACAAGTCAAATTGGTATTTTCGAAGAGGGATTTCAAATTAGTCATTAGAAAGAAGGCTAGTTCCTCATTCCATTTCCATGTTGTGAATATTGAGATCATCATTCCATAGTAAGAACTTATTTTGGTGCAAAACAATTTATTTTGTGGATTGATTCTTCTATTCTCTTTTTCTTATCCATTGTTTGAAAAGTTACTCCTAATATTTTGTATAGGTTTTTCCAAATCATACAAAGTTTGTGGATCGATCCATTGAGGGGCTAGATAATCATGTGGAAGAGGAAGACTAAGGCATTAGTGCTCACTTACTCTTGGCTAGATTAGGGTTATAAAAATCTAATTGTTGGATTAACCCGTATTAGGGGTTTCTTCTTATTCAAAAAAAGAGATATCTCCTAATATCATAGTATATCCATCTTTTGGAGGTTTTTCAAGAGGAAATTGCTCCTAATTGGATTTCGGCACCGGTACATCATTTAGACTACAATGAGGGTGACTAGTCTTTTGACTCCAAAGTTATTTCTTAGTCCAAAGCACAAAGTTGATTTTAGAAAGGGTTGTGATTGCAATCCGACAACTGGAAGAGGTAATTTGCAAGGCCAAGGGAAGGTTAACTTTACCAACCACATATTTAAAAACCCAATGCCTTTTTAAAATTTCTGTTTTATAAGAATTCAAAAAATGTAAAATTGAGAAAATTATAAAAATACAAAAATATTTCAGTAGCTTGAGCTTAATTTCTATTTTTCAGATAGTTTGATCTCTTTGGGTTATGTTTGAATCTTATCCATTTGGACCAAGGAAAATGTAACTCACTTGTCTTCTGTATAAAAAGGATGGTTTAAAAGCAAATTTAAGGGGACTGCCAAGGGGTTTTCGGGTTTGCCACATAATTTACAACAACGATTTTCAAGTGGTAAGTGAAACCTAATTCAAGGGTTTGATCGTAAAGGCATGTGCTTGTAAACCCTTTTTCACATTTTCACTTCCAGGCAATTTATTCTTCATTACTTGGAAGTGAAAATCAATTTCTAGCTTGCTGGAAATTAATTTTCTGCATAAAAGATAAAATCTGGGTTTTGACCCATTTAGTGAGTAAACATTTTTCTAGATTGTATTTTTTTCCGAACAAAAAACAATAATTTTATTAATGGAAATAAAATTACATTATGTATGTGTGGGTTGCATTCAAAGTATAATATAGTTGTCTTTGAACAAAAACAAAATATTCTAGTTGAAAGAGTGACATGCCAGAAACCACCAAAATGTAAACACCAACTGTATAACATAATAGATAAACCAGATTGACAGTCTCAACTGCTACACAGAAAACATCAGAGTGACACATCAGAGTGACATATATATTGAAACTGAAAAAAAAGGTGTCTGCAAAGATACTAGAAATACCATAGAACATTAGTCCAAAACTCAGCCATTGATATCCAATTGAAGTCCTTTCAATGAAGTGCTTGTGAAAATATTCGGATGTGACACCATTCATCTGCTCGGAAATTTTCCAAACTCCCAAACCTGTGAAGTCCCAGCCTGAGAGGGAGTCCACATCTTGGTTCTGCTCCCTGTAAATGTGGCAACAAGAAATCTGATTAAAAATATGTTTGAGATATAAAACCTCCTCAAGAATGGAGTGTGTGTGTGAATGTGACATCGTTGCAACTCATTAAACCAATTTACAACGATCATCGAATCACCATAGATATGCAAGGAAAGAATGTATTTTTCAATTGCAAAGGAGGAGTTTGAGACTGAGAAACTCTGCGTAGTTTTTTGTACCCCTCCCCAAACCACTGTTAATTTATAAAAATGATTTTCCTGTATATACAGCACTGCCCCTCCACCACAATTTTCATCTTTCAGATGAAGCACTGTCAAAATAAGGCCACAAAATATTTCTGTCAACCTCTTTCAGCAACAATAATCTGGGGAGCATGGGATCCTTCATCAACATGGAGAAGGTCAAAATCTGCCACTGCTTTGGCAGCCACCCGGTCCAGAATGGAAGACTTGTCTTTGAAGATGGCTCTATTTCTGGTGTTCCATATGCCCCAACAAACAATATGGGGCATATTCCTAAGATGCTTTACGTGGGATTTTTTTCCCACTAGTCTTTCCATACTTCCTGGATTGATGCACATTGACAATTTCTAACACGTCCTATGCAGTCCTTGATAGCGTTCCAGACTGCCTTAGTGAAAGGATATGATATATATAGGTGATCTACAGATTTCATTTGCATGTTGCATACGTGAACATTGTTACCCACCATTTTTGTTGGTGATATCCCTAAGAGAGATTTTTTCTCCAAGATGGTTCTCAGCCACCAACTATCTTTTTGTGCCATTTTTGCGCCACCTAAGCCATCCATGTGATCCCTCACCCATCTGTCATGATCATATGTTTGAAGGTGTCCCTCCCAAACCTAAAGGTATGCCTCGTCATTTGGTAATTGAGTATGGTAATTTACTTATCATGGAAACCCTTGGGCATGGATTAACGAGGGGGATTCAATGGAAAAGAGTGTGCTAGGTCTGTTCTCTTGTACCCTTGGCCTCTTTTGGATGTTAACCTTGCATCCTAGTCCCGTGGGATCTCTTTTACTGACCTTTGGGCTTTAGGGATGGTACTACATGGGAAACCCTGATTTTGGTTGCGTGGTCCCGCTCCCTCATCCACATATATCACTCCCTCTCCAGCTCATTATAACACCATTCATCATTCCCCACTTGGGTCCACATTCCTCCACTGGGTCCACAAAGGGTTAGCCTTCCCCTCCCCTTGCTCACACCTTGGGTCGGGCCTGGAATGATGTCAAGGTTGATGCGAGCTTAAAAGGAAAAGTAAAAATACATAATTGGCCACATTCCAACGGAAAATGTACCACAAAATGCAAAGGATGGTTTGGGACAAACACATTTAGCACGTGGGGAAAAAGCCTATACATGAGATCTACCCCATTTTCATGGCAATCACTGCTGGTTCCTATAGGCCCTAGATGGGCCTCCTCTATCATTTCAGGAATTCATGATTGTCCCAACCCCTAGTGGGCAATGGACAGCCCCACCTTAAAGGGGGGTATCCCTTTGCTATAGTTTACACATCATGCTCTCATTCCTTGAGCCTTGAGTAGTTAACCAAAGAAAAATCATAAAAGGCAAAAGGAATATGAAGAAGGGTGGAAAAATCAAGGCGGGGGTAATTCATGTACCATGATTCTTTGCCTCCTACACATTATTCTCCCGAAGTGTGGGCTTCCCTTTATTAGCTACCCTTATAACACGGCATGTGACCCGGGATTGCCCTTCATCCTCTACTCCATTCCATCACTTTATCACATGCCACCACCATTTGAAGGATGTACAAAGGAAATACCATCCCCTTTAGAAAGTAGAAACCACCTAATAAGGTGCTTGGTTAACCCCCATTGGAGCTTGGAGACATTAGCACATGCCAAAGCACACTATGGAAGGGTATGCCATTATGAAGTGCCCACACGATTTGTCCATGGTTTGCAAACTATTTTATTTGATTTCTATAATGACTTGGTGTACTAGAAGGCAAGGGGATGCATTGGATCTTATTGAGGATTGCAATGGTCTCCATCTTGGGTTTGGTCTCCCTATACGAGTCTAACCTCCCAAAGGGTTACATTGGCATTTGTATGGTGTGTGGAGAGCCATGCGCCTCCATAGAAACAAACAAAATTCCGTGGATCCCCAAAGTCATTCTGATTGCTCGTGGTTCATCGATTGGACGAGGAATATGCACCTTGTTCACTATGCCTAGACTGGCTCCACAATTGCACCATACACTTAGCCCGAGATGATGTAGGATCCTATACGATGATGTGGCATCACTTATACCATGATCCTAGCCCTTGCATATGGTCTACGAGGCATTATCAATTCGTTTGGAGACCCGAGTGCGTGCCCCTACATCCATTTTGGCCACCACAAGTTTATTATTTGGAGAACAAGGAGCCAACCCCCTTGTCCATTGCTTACAGGAGTTCTATTTCACATTATTGCGGCTATGAACTTCATTAGGTCTCCTCTAAGGCGATGACACATGTTATTGATCATTCAACCCTCTTGAGAGGCTTTACTCTTCTAATATTGAGCTAGTTTGGTGGGCTTGTCACCAAAGGGTTGTTATTTTGTACATTATTTTATTTTTAGGGGCTATATTAAGCTAGGATTAGCTAAATCGAATTCATTAGGCATTGTATAAATAGATGATGAGCTGATTCATTCTCTCATCATCACTTGGATTGGATCATATCTTCTTGAGAGATTTTCGCTATCTTTTGAGGATGAGATTTACGGATGAATTTCGATGTTTGGTTATTCTTCGTTGTCTTGGAGCTTGTATGATTGGTATATCTTGGTGATTGGATATATTCTTATTACATGTAAGTACTATTTCATGTTATTCTTCTTATTTATTTTCTTTTGCATTCACGATGCTGGGATTTTCGCTATTGTAGGGTTAATTTGTTGCTTTTCTTAGAATGAAATTGTGGAAATTGAATCTCTAAATAGCATTGTGTCGTGTATGGGCCATGTTTGAATGAATGAATGTTCCTAGAGACATTCTTGTTGAATTTGTCTTGATAGGTCGATCAAATATTGCTGAAAAAAATCATAAAAATTTGGAAAAAAATCGGTAAAAATCGGGAAAAAAATCGGCACATTCGATTCATTTTTTTCAATTTTTTTTAATATCTAAAGCATCCACAACATAAAATAAATGCAATGACACAAATATGAAATAAAAACTAATATATAAGATGTGTAATATCATGCCTAGTGCTACATCGCACATAATAGTGAATGCATGTCCTGAATACTAAGTCCTGAGTCTCATCTTAGCCTCAAAATATTAACAAAAATATAATAATGTATCTCATATCATGATTCATAATGTCATATACAAAGGGAATGCAAATAACCTATACTACGATTTCACTCGCCTCTTTGCGAGAAAATGTAACAACTTTCCCTCTAGATGAAGAAGGTTTGGCGAGTGACAATGGCCTCTGTTGTGCTCTAGAATCTGAAGCACGAACACGAAGCACCGGGGAGCTAAAAGGAGTAGACCATGTCCTCTACCGGTAGTAGGGGTAAGTGGTATCACCTCCTCCTCTTGCTCTGCTAGCTGCCTCTTTCTGCTCCTCCTCCTCCTTCTTCCCCCTCCACTACCTCTTGCTCTATCCAAACAGGGCGGCTCCACGATAGGCCTCTCGGCCTCAACCCTCCATGTAGACGGTGGTGTTAATCGCATCTAAAGAGATGGCCTCCACATCGGTGTCTCTCAAGTTGTCTCACCCACAATTTAAGATTGTAGTAGACGTAAACCATGTCGTAATGAGGCATTGAGACTCCAACACTGTACAAGGGTCATAGAAATTAATAAACTATATAATATATATTATAAATAATAAATTAACGAGTTTATAAAAAAATTATTTAATGAATTCAAAAAATCAGTTGGAATATTTTAAGTTTTTTAACTTTGTTGCGCTTTTTTGGTGTGTATTTTTCAAATACACTCCGGTTCCCTCGCACATTTGGAAGAGAGCTACATGTTTGGTAGAGTATTCTAATGGCAAGCTTTTGGAGTTTTGGTATTACGCCACCATAGCTCCTCCACCATGCATCTGCAGAGTTACAACAAATAAGATAAACTTATAAAGTTACAAACATAAGAAATTTTTTCAAAATAATTAAAATTCGAATATTGAAAGTTGAGGCAAGGTATGAAGTTATGATTCATGAACTTGAAGAAACAATGAATTTTGAAACAAACTAAATCTTACCTAGCATTTTAGTAGTCCTATCCTGGACAACCATGTCAAAGCTCAATGTGCCACACTGCCATTACGTATACCTCCATTTTTTTGAATATCTCTACATGTTTTGATGGAGATGGCACCATCTTCGAACACAAGTGAAAAAGCCATAGCGAGTGACCTGGCATCAAATAAGAAACCACATGAGTAAGCAAATTTGGGGTTCGGAAGATCCTGCGGCATGAATGGGACGATGGAGTGTGTTGTTTCCTGCTCATCAATCACTTCCCATACAAGAAGTTGTTTACGAAACCCCTCATCACCCTTATTTTTATAGTAGGCGTGAATGTCTTCTTTGGTCCTATCCATGGCTTCATACAAGTAGCCCATTGCGGGCTTCTCTCCATCAACTAATCTAAAGAACCTTTGCCAAAAGGTTCGGTAATCTTTGCCACACCTCTTGCCTCACGCTAGAAGCTTTCATGATATGAAACCAACTTGCGAGATGGCCTCTCCCTGTGGTTTGCGGTTGTATGTTAAAGCACACCACTCCTCTAGAAAGAAACATTCTCTTCAAATCTCACATAGAATTCGGGAGGGATTGAAGAGATATGAAAGCGGGCTGTGAAAACCGTGTATTAGTAGGGCACACCAACTCCTTCTTGTTGGTGAATGTTCTCATCAAATGAAGAACGGATGCATGATTCTATTTAAATTTTGTAATCCTCTTTGATGATTCAACAATATCTTTGACAAAAATGAATCTTTCTATGTCCTCCAACATCAAATCAATGTAGTGTGCGGCCTGAGTGTCCAAAATATGCTAGGATGCCTCTCCATAAGCATCTTGCTAGCACGACAACATAATTTGCGGGACATTGTTCGTTATGATTTGGACAACATTTTGTGGACCCACCTCTAGAATGAACACATCCAATAAATCACATAATAATCGTGCATCTTTGACATGTGCGGATGCATCAACGATTTCATAAACATTGTCCCCTTGGGACGGTGGCTAAGAAAGTTAATAAGGGTTCTACCCTTTTGATCAGTGCAACCATGTGACATCACGATTGCATCCTGTGACTTCTCATTATGCCCTTAACTCCTCCAATTTCTTAGTGCGATCCAACTTTTTCATTTTGAAGAATGCACTCTCTATAGTCATCATATGAAGGGGCTTTGTATCTTGGGCCAACAACGGTGATAGCATCAATGCGCGCGCTGATAAAATGGATTATTCACAGACAACAATGAAAGGAATATCACTCCAAAGAAAAATTGTGCCCAACAACTTGTCAGGCTTTTTCCTTCTCCCTTTTTTTTAATAAGTGAGACGAGATAGGCATGTGCCTTTGGGAGTGGTTCTTGGAACAAAATATGATGAGGCAGCTACGGGGTTGGGTGTAGAAGATGTTGATGGTGAAGAACCACTACCACTCTCACGGTCACCTCTAAACCTGCTATTTGATTCTTGAGCTGCCTTGCGAGATTTTGTTGTTTCTATTCCTTCCAGTGGTTGAGGCCTCTTCAAATTATTTTACCTGGATTGTATTTGTGCAAGGCCCTACTTCATGTCCGGGAACTCGTGCAAGGTGGTATTTCAATGCGTATACCTTCTATGTGGTGCCCACATAACTTGCAACTTAAGTTTGATCGGTCAAACCCACGTCGGAGTTCACCAAATTCCCACATAGGGTCCAATTCCTTGTTATGTTTGTAAATTTGTTGAACTCTTGAGTTTCTTGTAAGATGAGTTTGAACTTTGAAATTTGAACCTAGGGCACAAGAAAAATTGCAAGTTAAAAAATAAAATAAAACAATTACAATTTTTACATACAACATTTTGATTTTTTCACAAAAAAACCCTCAACTCAATGCAACAATAATAGGGAAAAAAATACACATTGAAACCCAAAGCAAAAATAATGGAAAGAAACTAGGAGCACGGGAAGAAATATAAAAAATAAATTTAACAACCAAATTTTTGCATTTTTTGACCAAAATAAACCTTCTCCACTCCAATACAAAAAACACAACCAAATGCAATAAAAAATGATGGAAAATACATGGGTGATAGAAACCCATGGAAGAACAAGAAAAAAAAGGGTCAAATTTGATGTCCATACGGAAAAAACGTTTTCATTTGAAAGGAAACTTGGTCCAAACTTGAATTTTGTTGGCTTGAGTTGCTAAATTCCTTCACTTTTATCCTCTCTTGCCCTTTTAAATGACTTCTCCTCCTCCTTAGCTCTCTTTCTTGCCCTCTGTTTGCTAAAATGACAAAAAAAAATCGAATTTGCATGTTATTGGGTCGTTGTTTGAGCCGAGCACGATTTTTACTTGTCGAATCACGATTTTTCCACGAGTTTTTTCAAAATAAAAAAATCGCAGAAAAAATTAGCAATTATATCGTCGGGCGAAAAAAATCGTGATTTTTGAAAAAAATCACGATTTTATCTCGATGTTCGCTTATTTGGAACAAAGTATAGATGACCTTGAAGTTGCTTCCATTAAGCCACGATGCCTAGCGAAGTTGTCTTTTAGGCCTCCTTGACAAGTGGAAATCAATCCAAACCCTAAATCTTCCATGACTCCATCTCTCCCAAAGGACAAAGCACTAGTCCTCCTCGGTGATCACTTTAAAGTTCATCTTTCTCTTCACCTTCCTTCTTTTGAGGTCTAGCCCCATTGGGCCCCTAGGACATCAATTTTCTTGCTAAACCACCAATGCGATAAAATTCAATCTGCGGGATCCTACTACGTGCGGGTGTGTCCCCTAGGTGCCCTCCAATTTTGAAAGAAATTTCGACGGTGGGATTTTGCGATATCTCAAAGCCCTAGTTTCAAGATCGAATCTTGCCCTTGGTTCCCTTAGGCTAGAAACCTCATTGGGATTATTGCATTGCCTTTCATTGAAAATTCCTTCCTTAATCCCCTTCTCCTCCATAATTAGGTCAAGTACATCATTGGTTGCTCAATCCAATTCCCTTGACCTAACCCAAGATCCACTTGGTCTCGCGTTTTCCCACAACTTATTGAATCCGATTTCACAAAGACCACTTGGAATCTAAGTTTCCACTGGAGATTTTAGGAGCTAAAAATCTTCTTGACAAGTTATATACTCCGACCCTAGCTCTTAGAAATTCTAAAGCCCTTCTTAGAAGAGCCTTTCGTCTTGCTTTCCTAAGCAAAGAAAGCACTTATATCTCCGAGCCTCTCTTGTGAATAGGATTCTAGGATCACCTCACCCTTTCAATGATCCATTCATTTTCGTGATCCTCATTTGTCAGTCTCCTCCCATCGGTGAAAGTCCAGTAAAGAGAAGAGAGCCTAGCAGTTGACATGACAATGGGCTATTGCTCATTGTTGCCCTCGACCTCAAAGTAGTAGTCCTTCCAAAGGATCCCCTTCACAGGACCTTTGCTGGTTTGAGTGGCAACAAGCACTACCACGGTCCCTGCATGCATTGTTTCTTAAGATGATCCCAAGTCATTGTTTTGTTTTCTTTCAAGCACCCATAGGAAAATATGAGTCTTTGGGGCACTTTTTAATTTCCAAACATTCTTCCACCACTAGGCAACTTTAATCAACTATTTTTGACTACAAATAAACATATATCTATCTTTACGAGTTTACTCTCGGGATGAGTAGACCTAATGAAGAGTGTCAACCTACTCTTATTTAATGTGAAAAATGTGTTGTGTTTAAGGCCAACGTATAATTGTTCCACAAGTTGTGATATTCAGGGTGAAGTTAACGAGATTGGCACCTAGCCGATCCTTGTGCCCATCTCTGATCTTTTGCGATCAACAACTTGGTTCAAGGTATGCCTATCTTGGTCATCAAGAATTTGAACCATTTCTTCCCGGAAGTCGGAACTTGTCATCCCAGTCAACGAAAGGATCCTTGTCATTTTTCGAGTTTCTCTCCATTACCAACTTTCCACGCTATTCCATTACCAATATCTAGGAGAAACGAGATCACGACTTTCCATATGATGGACATCGTGGGTCTTATTTTATGCGGAGTCCCGCAGTGTCAATTTTCATGGGAGGCTGGCACATAAATATGTTTCATATGAGCAACATACAGTCATTTATGTAGAAAACAATCTCATCCCACTTTGGTAGCCAAATTCTTTGAAAAAAGAGGGCATGCTTTTTTAGGTCCCGGCATCCCCAATCTTTGAGGCAAAGAAAATTTGTCATTTGACTTGTTATGGCATTCAAACTAGTAGGGGCCCTAGGAGGGGTTTATATGAAAGCAACTTCTGGGACAAGTGGCAACAATGGAGGAATGTAGCCCACTGTCACCTTGGCTAAAGCTCCATTTTGCTCTTTAAGGACTTTTAGCGAGTGGGAGGAGTCTAGATATTACGAATTATCACTAGGAGAAATATATCGGTGATGTGTAGAGTAGTGATTCAAGAGCCCTATTCAAAGGAGAGACTCGAATGATAGGAATTGCTTGCTTTAGAAGCAAGATGAATGGCTCTCCAAGGAGACTAGAATGGGACCCTGGGCCCTGGGAGTTGACGAGTGTTCGTGATGTGAAATGGTCTAGACCAAAGAATCCTAGAAGAATAGGGTTGCAAAGCAATCCTTGTGAGAGTGGAGTGGCATGGTTGCGGGACCACAAGGAAGCCCTAGCGGACCCAAACGGTGTCAAAGGATTTGGAGTGGACCGCCAAAGCAAAGAGACTTCGGTCAAGTGAGGGATAAGAAGAGGGACCAATGTGATAAAATTTGACTTTAATGTTGAATGCTGATGATCCTTGATGAAGCCACCAGCTTAAAGGCAAGCTAGCGAATGGTTTCTAAGCTAGGCCTTGGGATATCTCGAGATTCCACCGTTGGAGTGGCCTCAGAATTTGGAGGGACCTCTTGAGGACTCACAAACCAAGTTTCATAAACTTTTGATCGCTACAAAGATTTGTTTGGATGCCCTAAATGGGCTACTGAGGTTAGGGCTTAGAAAGAGAAGAAAGGAGGTGAGAATGATTTTTCGTTTTGTGATCACCCTAGGACTAGACTAGTGCCTGGCCTATTGGGAGAAATGGAGTCAGTAGAGATTCAATGTTTAGAGATGTTATGTCCAATCAAAGGATTTCCCCAACAACTTCGCATGGTCCTAGATGCAGCAATTGGGTCACTTTGGGAAAATTTACGCACTGCTTTGATGTTGCAATTGATGACTTATTAAGGTAACTATGAACATTCATATACCCCTATGATATTTATTCGATTATAATTTTCATGAAGCATATGAAAAAGGTCTCACAAAGACAAGATTAACAGAATTCGTATTTCACTAAGGCGGCTTCATGAGCGAAACTTTTCATACATTACACCAAGTGACAAAACATGGGGACATAAATCATGAAAATACACTTACACGTATATCGAAAATCTTCCATGTAGAAATTTTGAGCCCAACCTCGGTTATCGAGTTTTCTCCCTTATCACTCCCATGTAGTTAAATGCCCATCCCATAAACATACATTCAACATGGCCAAAATAATAAATATTTTTGAAAACACAAACTGGAAATTTCAAAGTGTTGGAAAATGCGCGAAATGAAAACTCGAAATTTATTTTAGCCACACACACGAGAAAATGACACATTTATTTTGGTACAGTATGACCTTGGAAAACCTCCAACTCTTGGGGAAAACCGGGTTCGAAAAGCTCTTCTTTGATTTCATGAATATTGCTTCTAGAGAAAGTGAAATGTTCGGTAAAAATTCCGGCAACCATAATTTTTACTTATCTCGAAAACCATGCTTGTACTCCACCTCGTTTTTCGTGCCAAATGCAAAATATAAAAATTACAACGAAGAGTGCGGCCCTTAAATGTTAGTACGGACAACATAGAAAATAGTCGCAAGAAACAAGCTGACCTTGCTTTTGCCTTGAAAAACATGCCAAAAGGCTTTGCCTTGAAAACAATCGCCAAATAAATGTTGTATGAACCTCGATTCCTGCTGACTGCTGGTTGCTTTGTACAAAACCTCGAAAAGCGAGTGTTGTTCTTTTTGTTGTACGTACCTTGGATTGCGTGCCTCCTTAGCGGTATGCAGGACCTCGAAATACTGCGTAGTACCGATACAATAAATGTTGCTTTCCCTTTCCTCGATTTCCGTGCCCACTTGCCTCGAAAATCATGCTCTAACTTTGCTATGGACTTCTTTGAAATAGTGATACCTTGGTAAATGTGCCAAGGTGTTGTTTTTCTCCTTCTCTCTTCTCTTCTCGAGAAATTTCTTCTTGCTCCCTTCTCCTCTTCTCTCCAATGCTTGCTCACTTGAAAGTCTAAATGAACTTTTTTCTTATTTTCCTCCTTTAACCTAACCCTAAGTGAGTTTTGGGAATCCCTAAATCTAATGGTTGAGATAGCTTTAGATTTGTGGTGAGAGATAAATGTGCATGATGCCTCACCTTCTATTTTTCAATTGACCCCACTTTAATAGAGACCCACTTAGCCTTGTATTCCTATAGTCACTTTTCACTTTCTAATTTCACATTGACTTACAATAAAGTCACTTTAAAATTAGACTTAGTAACTTATCACTTATAAATTCACTTTTAAATTAGATTTGACTTTTACCACTTATAAGTCACTTTAGGAGAAAAAGTTTAATACATTTGGACACTCTTTCCTAAGCCAAAGATCAAAGCCTTAGTGAACCACTTGTCCTGCTTGGTACCCTAATTTTAACATTCCAATCATCGGTAGACAAGAAAAACGAAGCTCCAAGATCAAACACAAGTTCGTCGCACGTCGAAATGCATCAATCTCCAAATTCTTCCATCGATAAGGCTAGCAAAATTCTCAAGAAGAGATACAAGTCCAAATCCAAGCGATCAAATTAAAGTGAGTCATCACATCAAT
Source organism: Pinus albicaulis (assembly GCA_034641835.2). NCBI lineage: Eukaryota > Viridiplantae > Streptophyta > Pinopsida > Pinales > Pinaceae > Pinus > Pinus albicaulis. The sequence continues at coordinate 40,963,579 of CM076581.1, read as the reverse complement.
ATATCCTCCTGTTGACCACACTTTGTCAACGACCCATACTTGATACACCCCCATTTTTCCAAATGGGACTTGCTCATCGTTCGAGGGCTGCGTGTCTGTCCAAATTCCACATCATCCAGCATTTTCATCGGCTTGGTTGACATCGTTATAAATGATGTAAACCCGTACGCATGTAATGATGTAAATGATCTAAGTAAGAGCGATCGATGTATGTAACAGCCTAGGTAAGCCTAGTATGTTGTTGATGATCTCTATCTTAGGAGGTTTTTGTCTCCGCTGATTCACGAAAGTGATCGGCGGAGATTTTTCCCTCCGGCCTCACGAGAAAGCTAGGGTGGATTTTATCATCCTTGACATGCTAAGTGAGTCCTAGTGTTTCTATTGAGTCCTTGTAAAAATAGTTTGGGCTACTTGGTCTACTAGATCATATTTTTGAGTCGTAGAATTGGGTATTTATTTGAGGTCTATACGAATAGGGTTTTCTTCATGTATGTAAATGTATTATCTCATGTAAAAGAGGGGTTGGAAAAATAATTATAATCCCCTCTCGGTCAATTAATTAAATTTGCGGTCGATTAATTAATAAAATCTTAAACCAGAAATTTAATTAATTTAGGGTCCTAAATTAGGATTAAATCTTTAAAGGCAAAATTTGTGGGTCCTTGGAAAATGATTTTGAAAAGCGAGGAGCCAAGGGAATATTGCGAATTTTAAGAAATGTGGACCCTTGGGCTTTGAGTGGTTGAAAGTCGAGGTCCAAAATTTTGGGAGTAATTAACTCAAAAATAATACTTTTGAGTTAATTAAAATTGAATTAAATGATAAATTCGTTTTTTCAAAATTTTAATTTCAACAGCTTTCCGGATTAAAGATAATTAAATCTTTTGGACGGTTGAGATGATTGTGCAGCGAGGATCATCCCAAACTAGCCGTTAAGAGATCTTGTCCTATAAATTTAGAGGTCTTTCTCATTATTGAGGGGATTACGATGCGAGGATCGTGCCTTGCTCTTAGAAGTTCTCTTGTAAATGAGGAATAAAGCATAAGAGACTTTGTGCAAATGTCTGGATGTTCCTTCTCGGATCTATGTGGTGAATTGTCTCTAGAGCTTCTGCTACTTGGTTTCTTGCATTTTATGGTTGATGGCCTTCATGGATTAATCTGCATATAGGTATCTTATGCGATTTTACGGGTTTATAAAATAACATTCGATTTGTTTTTACTTTTGAGGCTCATGTTGTTTTCTGTAAATCTCAATCAATCTAAGATTCGGATCTAAGTGTGCGGGGAAATAAGATTGGAGCGATGCAGGGAAGTCTTCGGTTGGACCCGGCGGAAGCTCCCGATAAACATAAATGCGATTCGCTCTTTATTTACGTTAGAATTTCCGGGTCATATCTTACGATATTTGTGATTTTGCGGGGTTTCGAAGGCTTGTGCCTCTGCTAAAACTTTAAATCTACTGAAAATTGTGCTAAAATGGTTTTAGATCTAACCATGAGGGGTTTGAAATGCTGTAAACTAGTTGTAAATTTGTAAATTTTTTGAAATTTGTGAGGGTTTTAATGCGTTTATTAGTGTATATATCTTGAGTCTGACTGTCTTTTGCCGTGAGTTAAGGGTTTTAAATCGAGATTAGTACGCGGCGGTCACGGCCTCAATTTCCTACTTGTGGACAAATACTGGACATTATTTCGATTTTAAGGAAGCCGGGGAGCTTTGAAGACTTAAATGAAAGAAAAATTTAAAATCTGCTTGAGAAAAATTCTGTGTGTATTGGGTTTCAATCATCGATTCATCTCCGCTTGGTGGCGGATACGCATGATATTCGAGTTTAAAGAACATCAAAATCTCATTTTTGCGGAAATTTTTTTGTTTGTTTGTTTGCTAGGCGATGCTTTCGGGTTATTTACGACATTATCTGCAGCTTGTCCACAACGACTCACACCACACTTCATAGCTTGACTCCTTCTCCTCTGCTTGCACGCTGACAATCCATCCCCAAAGCCATCTATCTACGCAGAGGTCACTGCCGTCCTCTCTCCTCCGCTGTCGCGTGTCCCTGGCTACTCTGCATTGCCATCCCGGCGTCCTCCATTTCTTCCCCTGCTGCCCTCCATTTCCTAACGCAATCAATTTTTCCATTGCCGTCACTTCCTTGACGACTTCCATTCTCCACGCGGGCCATCTACCTCGGACTCTCCAGGTCCAAGCACCTTCCACGCCGTCCATCGACCCTCGGCTAGCAGATCCTTTGTCCATCGTGCCTGCGGTCGCCAGTCTTTCGCAAAGTTGCCATAACAAACAAACAATAAAACGCACGTATAAAGTTTCAATAACCCTTGCGACTTGTTTCAACGTGGTATTGTATATATAGTTTAGCTTTTAAGATTTAGGTTTCGATTTTTATTTTTTTAAGTGAGTCGGCTTCCATTTTGTTAGAGGTTTCATTTTAATAATTCGGTTGTTTTTATTTGTTTAGTTTTAAAATGTTAGATTTAGATTAACTTTAGATTTAGAATTAGATTTAGACTTAGATTTAATTTTATTCACTTTTAGATTTAGATTGTAATCGGATTTTTGCTAAGTTAGATTGTTATATTTAAATTTTAGATGTTAGTTAGTTTAAGAGTTTAATTTTTAATATAATAATTTAGTTAGATTTTGATTTTGTTAATTTAGATTAGCTTTTAGTTTTAATTTAGTTAGTTTTATATTTAGATTTTTTAACTTGTTTTAGATTAGAAAAATAAAAATAATAAAATTCCTAAAAATTCCAAAAATTCTATTTAGAAAATACAAAAATATATAAAAAATTTCAAATTTTCTATAGTCAAATGCGCTAAAATATTTCTATCTTAAGTTTGTTGTGGATCATTTTGATTTTCGAGGAGGCTGGGTTATAATTGGAATATCTTATTTTTCGGAAATTTTCAAGCATGCGACATTCGCATGTTATTTTTTATTCATGGTTGTGGCATTTTCAATTAAATATCATTGTGATCAATCTGTTTTAATAAAGCGGCGATTAATCGTCACTTACTTGTTTATAATCGCATAACGAGGATCTTGTTTGACTCCATAAGGCCTGGTCTTAAACGTGAAATCTAATTTAGGCTACAGTGGAATCTCGTTCATTCTATCAAGTATTTGATGTTTTAGCTACATCTCCTGGATTTGTCATTTCTCCTTTATAATAGGGTCTACCTCCCTTAGCTTGCAAGGAGACAACTTAAAATAGAGGGATGGGGATAAGAGTGGCATTTGATGCCCGAGCCATTGTTGCGGTGCACTGGACAATGCTGTGTAGCAACTTTACCTCCCTAAGGGGGTTCATTTTTCCTAATAAGTGCCTAGTATCGCTAACTAATAAATAATGTGCAAAAATAACATTCCCTTGGTGACAATCTCACCAAGATAGCTCCATAACACAAAAATAATCCTCCCGAGAGGGAAAAAATAGTAGATACGATGGGTCAAGGGCCATTGAGGAGGACTGAGTGGAGTCCAATGTGTTCCCGAGATGAATGAATGATCTCCAAACATAGTGATAGTGATAGCGTAACCAATCATTGGTATTTTTTATGTAAAATCTTAGGATTGTCACTCAAATTCAAATGCCAAAAGACACTAGCCAAATGCCTCTTACTTCGTGGGATCTTGGGATTTGGTCTTGGTGGAGTTGGTGCTAGAATTTGTTGCCATCTTAGGGAGGTGAGATCTGCCTTTGGCTTTTCAAATGTAGGGAGAAGGCTAGTTCTAGCTGACAGTCATGGAGTTCGTTCTCCTTGCGGCATCCCCCTAGTCAAAGGAGAATGTTGTACGCCTTCGAGCAAACTGCTGAGATTGGACAATGAATGATCGTTGGAGGAATACTTGAAATTCCGTTTATGAATCATTTCACTCCAATGATTTACTAGTAGAGGTGGGCACAGCTTCCTCCTACGACAACGACACTCAGAAATGTTACTTGCTCAAACTAGAAAGGTCTAGGAGGGGTTCTTGTAGAGAAACTACTAGGTCAAGTGGCAACAATGGAGCGATAGCCCACTATCACCTCGGCTAAGATTCCTTGCTCTTTACAAACTTTCACCCTATGGGAGGAGTCCAAGTATTAGGAAAAATCGCTAGGAGGAATATATCGGTGATGATGTGGGTAGTGATTCCAGAGCCTATTCAAAGGAGAGACTCTTATGATAAGGAGTTGCTTGCTTTAGAAGCAAGATGAATGGCTCTCCAAGAAGGGTTGGATGGAGACCTACGATTAGAGGTTGAGGAGTATTTTTGATGTAAAATCCTACCTACGCTCTGGAGCAAAGAATCCTAGAAGAATAAGGTTTCCATCGGTCCTTGTGAAATTGGAGTAACAAGGTTGTGGGACCACTGAGGAAGCCCTAAGCGAGACCCAATTGAGGTCAAGGATTTGGAGTGCAACTTCAAACAGAGGGACTTGACCAAGTGAGGGAGAAGAAGAGGATCAAGGTGATAAAAGAGTTTGAATTTAATGTTTAATGCGAAATGATCCTTGATGAAGCGTAGCCACCAAAGGCAAAGTAGGGAAATGATTTTTAAGACATGGCTTGGGATATTTCAAGATTCCAACATTAGAATAGCCTCAAATTTAGAGGACCTCTTAAGGACTCACCAACGCATCTCTAAATCAAGTTTCATAAACTTTTAATTTGCTAGAAAAGATTTCGATTTGTATGCCCTAGATGACCTACTAAGGTTGGTCTTAGAAAAGAGGAGGTGAGAATGATTTTGGATTTTGCAGCTGATCACCTAGGACCGGACCAATACCTAGCCATGTGGGGAGAAATGGAGTCAAATGAGATTCAATGTTTAGAGATCTTTATGCCCAATCAAGAAGTTCCCCGGTATAACCGCTGCATGGCCCTAGAGGCAACAACTAGGTCACTAGGAAAATTTACGCTTCTTTGATGCTTGCAGTGATGACTTATCAAGGTGACTATGAACATTCATATACCCCTAGGATACTTATTCCACTATACTTTTTCATGGAAACATATGAAAAGGCCTCACAAAAAGACAAGATTAAGGAAATTTGCTGTATTTCATTAGAGGCTGACTTCACCAACTTCATGAGTGAAAATTTTCATACATTACATAAGTGACAAAACATGAGACATAAACTATGAAAATACACTTACAAGTATAGGAAAAAATCTTCAATCATCGATAGACAAGGAAAACAAAGCTCCAAGATCAAACACAAGTTCTTCGAAACAATGAAAGTGCATCAAAGCTCCAAATTCATCCATCAGCCAAGGTTGTTAAAATTCTCAGAAGCAATACAAATCCAAATCCAGTGATGATCAAATGAAATGATCATCACGTCAAATATATATCACTCTAGTTTCGGATTTTCCTAATTAGGCACTAATCATGCCCCAACTAATAAAATAATGTGCCAAAAAAACATTTCTTGGTGTGATGCCCACGAAGATAGCTCCCATAACACAAAAATAAGCCTCACAGAGAGAGGGCAAAATAGTAGATCTAGATAGGTCGAAAGGGCCATTAAGGAGGCCCTGAGTGGAGTCCAATGTGTGCTAAGATGAATTAATGAGTTCCAAAACATAGTGATAAAGGGGGTGGCCTTTGATATCCAAAGCAAAACAACTTGTGGTGTCCCCAAGTGCAGGTATGGGAGCAGTAAAACACTCATGGGTCTCGAAATGGATCCAAACAGACTACGCATCGTCCATCTCTAAAAGGTTTGCAGAGAATGATTGCGAGCCACTGCGGTGTCTCCCCACGGCGAGACACATCCTCACTCCGGGCCCTCGATCAACAATGCGTATGGTGGAAGAGTGGAGTTGGTTGGGCAAGGTGGTCTAGGTGCATCATCATCATCCAATAGGTGGAGACACGAGCAAGGCATGAGTGGCCCAGAAGGATCAATAGAGTGGCGATATATTCTACTGCTATGGTGGACACACAGTAGCTACTTAACGCTCACCCTACAAATGCCGATATGACCACTTTGGAGGAGACTTGGACCACTGTGTAGGAGACCAAACCCCATTTGAGAAGACACACACTGCAATCCTGTGCATAAGATCCAATCGTCCCCTTGCCATCTAGTACAACAAAAACATTAATGAAAATTGAGGTAAATAGGCTTAGAAATGAGTGGAACCAGTGGGCACTTCCTTAGTGGCCATGCCCACATCCATATTGGGTTTGGGGAATGTAACAAGTGTCTCCAAGTTCAAGAAGAAGGTTAACGAGGACCCTATTGGGTGGCCTGAGGCGTCTAAAGAGTGAGCTTTGCTCCATGGTACATCTATCAAATGGCGAGGTGGTATGTGAAAATAATGATGGAGCAGGTGGGGCAACGAGGGAAAGGCTCCAAGCCACATGCACTGGTACAAGGTAGCAAAATAGTGGAATCTCGCACTTGGGTATATAAAGTGTAGGGAGGAAAATCGTGGTACATGAGTGCCACACGGCCATTTTTTTCTTCCCTTCTTCATATGCCTTTCCTTTCATCGAATTTTCTTTTGTAGCTGCTCGGGGCTCTGGGGGATGAGAGGATGATGTGTGGCGAGATCTCTGCGGTGAATACTCCCTTTGGGTGGGGCGGGTTCCTCAGCCCCACCAAGGGTTGGGACAATCACGGAGTTCCCTAGCTGATGAAGAGGGCCCAGTATGCAGGGGCCTGGGAACCGGTAGTGGCCACGATCATAGCAGAGCTCATGTTTGGCTTTTGCCCACGTGCTCAAATTGTATGTCTTTGTGCCATCTTTTACCTTTATTGTGGCATTTCACGGTGAGAGTGGCCAAATTATTCCTTTTCTTTTTCTTTCGGTTCGCATCTGACCTTCGGGGCATAGTTCCGGGGCTTGACTTGAGGTGTGGACAAGAGGCTAACTCCTTGTGGACGATGGACAAATGTTGACCCTGGGATGGGAAATATGGTGGATGAGGGTTATAATGAGTGGAGGAGTGATGTATAGCTGGTGTTAGGAAGCGGGACCACACAACCCAAAATTGGGGTTCACCATGTAAGGTGCCACCCAAAGCTAGTAGCTGTCAAAAGAGATCCCCACAAGGACCAAGACACTAGGTTAACCATAAAAGTGGACAAAGGAGGCAAGAGTACAAACCAAAGCCCTCTGCGTGCTGGATAAACCCCCACTAATCCATGCCCAAAAGTGTCCCATGATAAGTAAACTAAAAAATTCCCAACTACACGGTGAAAAACCATACATTCGTTGGAAGACCCACCTTCAAATATATGATCATAACAAATGGGCGAAAAGGGAGCATATGGCTACCTCAAAGTAGGCTGAAAGATAGTAGCATGTCGAACTATCTAAGTGGCTACAAGGGGTTGCCTCTCGTCGGCGAGGACCATCTGGGAGAAATTTTTTCTCCATGGATACCTTCCACGGGTGGTGGGTAACATGACCCAAAGGGAAAATCCTTCCCTCTTTGCTCCCCATCCATAGGAATCTGCTACATAGCTTGCGAGGATTGAATTCCAAAAACCACGATGGGATCTAGAAGCAGTGACGTCCAATAAACATATATAGCTTCTAGTATTGAGTTTGAATAACACTAGTCTCCCTACCAGTATACATCATGAAGCACCGTGATTTGATTCTTTTCTCAAGCTTTGTTATTTAGCCAATTCCAATTATGTTTAGATGATCGTTTAGTTTTAAAAGAATCCCAAATACTTTGGTCCATCTTAAAAAGTCAATGTATAGTATGGGAAAAGGGCTTACGCATAGAAAACCTCGGCCCTAGCCAAACCATTTGGAGATAACGAATGCGTCCCACTCGTTTAACATCATTTTAGTAGCCTTCTAAAATAAGATCAATGCCTCTTTAATAGTAGCCATGTCCCTTTGGGAGTCCATCATAGAAAGGCGAGACGTACGAGCAACGCATAACCAATGAGTAGTGGATTAGATTTTGCAGCTACCCAAAGCACCATGAGAGGTGCACCTCTCAGTTTGCACCTCGTTTAATTGCTGCTCCTTGCCCCCTTGGTAACCCGCGGGAAGAGTAGTGGAGAAAAGAGCACACCTTGCTTGAGCCACTCTTTAAAGCTTGGAAAGGAATTATATGCGTTGCCATTAATGGGGACCACAAAGATGCGATGACATACAACTCCATTACCCAATTTGCCAAATGGTACACACCAGGAAACCTAAATGAGTGAGCATAGAGCTTGATATAACACCAATTCACTCGATCATATGCTTTTGATAAGTCTATCTTAATAACCATCCCTTTCTTCTTCCAAGTTTTTAGACCGCGAAGAATTTCACAGGGAAACAGCAATCGCTTCATGAGACATGTTTGTCCTCCCGAGAAAGCAAATTGTTCACTAGATATGTTAATGAGGCGAGATTGAATTTATTTTTGTTTGCGATAATCTTAGAAATGATCTCTTAAATACAATTATAGAGGGATATAGTTTTGAAATACGTTAAAGGGAGATGGGTTCACTCTTATTTGGGGGTTATAGACCACCAAAAAGTGGTGCAGCTTTGAAGGTCTTTTCTTTTTGATGCATCCTCATTTAGTCAGCAAGCAACAACCTCACCGAGACTACTTGATAGCTTTCATGTGCATCTCCACCACACAGAGCCATCCATCATGTACCCCTCTCCCTTCTATCGATATAGTATGTTTTGAAGGTAGGTCATCCAATCCTCAAATGTATTATTTTTTCATTATGCAATCGGGTGTTTATGCTTGTTCTTCCTGGGCACACTTAGGTATGGATTGCGGGTGACTTGGAAAGTAGGAAGAGGAGTTTTGATTGTAGTCTTGTTCCCCTTGCCTTAACTTGCTTGTTAATGCTCAAACCATGGGTCTCCCCTGCGGCTGCATATGGCTTGCGGGATGGGCACCACTTGAGTGAAAACCGACACGATTTTGGTACGAGTGATCCTGATTTTCTCGTTCCACATTTTTTCACTTCCCTACGCACATTACATGCTGTATGCATCATCTTCCCTCTCTTAGTCCACATGACCACTAGGTCCACCAAGGGTACTGGTATTCCCCACACTCCTTGTCCACATGTACTGTGAGTCGGGTTTGGAATCATGCCTGCGGAGGTTGATGCTGAGCTTAAAAAAAAGGATAAAAAAGCATAATATGCCATATACAAAGGGAAATGTTACTACAAAATGCAAAAGATGGTCGGGACAATAATGTTTAGCACGAGGACAAAAGCCAAGCATGAGCTCTACCCCTTATCATTATGGCCATCACCCCAGGTCTGTAGGCCCCCTGTGAGTGCTGCGTCATTAAAGGAGCCATGTATGTCCCAAACCATGTTGGGTGATGGTCTTTCTTACCACCTTAAGGTAATCATTGTTATATCGTACCATCATGCTTTGTCATTCCGGGAGCCCCAGCGGAAAAACAAAGAAAAACTAGAGTAAAGGAAAAAGGGAAAATGAAGAAAGGTGGAAAAACAAGAGACTGAGGGTAACTCATGTGCCACGATTGCTCCCTCCTACATTCATACACCCAAATATATGGACATCTTACCATTAACACGCTTGAGCGCATGGGATGTGACGCCGAGACCCCATGTGTCCCCATCCCACTGTTAGCCGGGGAAAATGCTGCTCACGTGCGACGCGAGGATCTCCACAGTAAAAGTCCCAACTAGACTCCTAAAGCCGTTTGGAATAAGGGATCCGGTCCGGGGTGTGGTTCCGGCCTCTACGCTCAATTCTCCTTTCCTTGGGTCTCGGTAGGACTTTATGAACCCGCCGGACACACGCTTATTCGGATGATACAAGATACATGATTGATGAGTTAAATGAATATATAGCACTATGTGTAGCAGGCTGAATAATGAAGCATGGGAGGCCAAAAGGAAATCGTGTCAACTTAACATATCATTAGGGTCATGCTTGTCTTGTCGTCCTAACCACATAAGAAACAATTCTTTATGAGCGAGAACACCCTTCACTTCCTTAAATGGTTTTGGTGAAAATATAAATGTCGAGTAAACAAAGTTATTAACATTCATTGAGAAAGTGAAATAAACTTAGCACCATTATCACATATTTAGAAAACTATAATGCATCAGTGAAAAGCTAATTTGAAACTTCCTGATTTCATTAATCCAAAAGATATTATAAAGCGAGAAACAAAATACTCATAGTGTTCACACATCAAACCACATCGGATCCCAAAAGATTTAACAAGTGTACTGTATTCATGTATTCAAAAGTGTGAAGTCCTTCTGTACAACGCTCTACTAGCTCTTTGAGTCCCAAAAAAGCTTGCAATCTTCACGAAGGAAGTTTTTATAGACCAAAATTTGCCCTTTGGACTACCCGGACTCTTCGCCTACCGGCGGGTTGGGCGGCTTGCCGACACGGAATGGAGGATGCGACTTGCGACTCAGGCTTGGACGGTGCGACTTGCTGACCCGGAGGTGCAAGGGTGCGACCCTGCGGCCTACGCGCCATCGATCATGAGAATGTGCACGTGATCATGGGGTCAACGGCATTGACTTGTTGCTCTGCGAGAAAGTTGCGCACGCACGATAATGCGCCGCTATTGGGGAAATCAAGGGAACTTCTTCCCCTTAGCCGGTGCGAGCACTCCAAGGCATTTGGAATCGAGAGTCTCTCTTTTGAGCGTGACTTGGTTGGCTAAAGAGGTCGGTTTAGGTGTGAGATCCAAAGGCAGTGTACTGTGATGGAATTTACCCGAAGTTCTCTGTGTTTAGCGCAAGATCGGGGAGTGGCGGTGGCTTGTCGATAGGTTGCGAAATGTTTGAATCTCACGATCCACTTGTCCATGTCTTTTCCTCGCTCGGTGCACCCTGGCGATGGAGATGTGGTGTAGTGCATGCATTGAGTCGATGCCTGCGATCCAAATGCTCGTATGCGGCCAGCACCTTTTCTAGGTCCTTGGATAAGCTTATCCCTTGGTGCTGCATTTTAATCGCGAATGCTGGACCTTGGCATCACGGAGCATGGATCCAGGTCTTTCTTCGGGCGAGTTCTCACAGGGCACAGCAGTAGTGCGGAGGCTTGTCCATTCTGTCGTCTACGTCCCAAAGCGGTGGAGGCCTCCCTCGGTTGCTCGCTCCTCTTTAGCTTAGTCTCACGGTTGGGCTCTCGGTGGGGAGCAAGCTTGTTTGTGTTTATAGTGAACTTTCATGCGGCTTTGCCTCATGGTGACCTCCAATACATCCAACTCTCTTTGGACGGTGAGCGTTAACTTCGTTAACGGAGAAATTTTGTCTTGAAGTTGTTGAATCTTCTCCTTTGCTTGCTGTCTTTTCTTGCTACGCCTTTGCCTCACTTTGCTCGATTCTTTGTAACTTATTTTGTAGAGAGAGGATCTCTCTACTCATTCGGTTTTACATTTTCCTCCATAGGCTGCGGAAAAAAGCGATGCGTGGTAGATGCTGTCATTGCTTGGAGTTAGTCTTGGTATCCAGGACTATATCTTTCTTTGTCGCGCATTGATTGGGGGCTGAAGGGTTTCGTGCAGAGACATCTCCTTTTCTCCTGTCGGATCTTGAAGGAGAAATTGATCATATACTTGAGCCTTGTGGAGTTAAATGCTTCTTCTTCTTGGCCTTCGTAAGAGCTCGGCTCGGAGAGTGCAAAAGCGATGTATTGATTACGTGGGCACTTCGATGGGGGCTGCTTGACTCGTGTGATTCTATGAGCTTTGGAGGAGATGTCTCGATGTTCTTTGATCTTCGATCTTCCTCTTCTTTTCTTTTCCTTTCTTCCTCTCTTCTTTGTGAAGCCGCTCTTGCTTCTACCTTCCTCTGTTCTTCTTTTCGCTTGCTTTCGCTCTTGCTGCCTTTTTACATTGCTGCTCTCAGCTTGCCCTCACCTTCTGCTGCACTTGGCTTCCTATTCTTTTTTTCTTCTTGCGTTCGGCCTCCACTTGATCTAATTCCCTTTTGAGGCTGCCCGAATACTGCCTCGTACCTACTTTGCCTCCAACTGCCTTTCTTTTTGGGGCCTCTTAACGCACGCTTCTTCTTTTGCTCTACCTTTAGGTTCTTTTTACGCTTTTTTCATCCTCTTTTGTCTTCTTTTCGAGTTTCGTCTTGAGCTTTGGCCTCTTGCTCTTTATGTTGGGAAGGTAGTGTCGTGACTTTGTGTTGGTTTGGGGCTTCTGGCTTGCGAAGAAGAAGCACCTTCTAATTCACGGATTCTTTCCTCCAACGTGTGATCATTTCGATCTTCGTGTTCGGACCACACAGAGGCAAGTTCCCTATCCATGTTATACCGGTTTCTTTTCTCATCCTCATATGGGCATTCGGTATGTTGATAGCTCCATTTGAACTTAGCCCGCTTACGGTGATTAGGGACTATCCTCTTTGGATCATATGTCCGTGTTGCAGTCCAATGGCCCCTAGGTGAAAACCTCTCGACATTTCTTCTGCCTACTGCCTCTACCTCTTTGAAATCCTGGCCAGTGTAGGCTGGAGATGGTGAGAAAGCGGTGTGGGCCTACAACTTCTTCTTACCTTTAGTCGGGGATCTTAGAGAAACGCAGAAGTCATACTGAAAACAAACCTCACAGAAGGAGCATTTTATCAGCAGCTAAATGGGGGCATAGCACGGGAGTTTTAAATGAACCAAAGACTTGGACAAAGGTATGTCTACGAAGTGGGGAAGCAATGTGCCACCTTGACTAACGTCTCCCATGGCTTGGTAGGACATGCATGGAGTGTCTTGGCGAAAGCGGTTTCATGGCAGAGTGCCGGGATGAAGATTTGCGATATTGGCTCTATGTCTTGCTTATACACGAGGTCCCGCAAAATACTTTCAAGTCTCTATGTAGCGCGGCGGGCGTGCACGCTCTGGATCCCAGTAGTGGGCCCATCCCTCAAAGTGGCGCGGAGACAAAACAACATCGAACAGAAGTGGACGCACGCCAGATTTAGAGGAATATCCCCCTGCGGCACTAGTGCCAAGTATATGTTTGTACGGAGAGATGCCATCGCAGCATGCTTTGCGGTTGAAACGAGTGTCGTGCACGGTGAAGCATAATTCATCGGGGATACCCACGTGCCACCGAAAGTGGTGGCATCGGGATGGCCGTATATCCTGCCAAAGCATAGGCGCCCACCCGACTTATATACCTTCCTGAGACCCGCCCTTTGGATATTCCTAATCCTTCTTCGGCTTTCGAACTTTTTGGGCTCACTCCCACCCATCCTCTCGAGAATTATCTCTGCTATGGCGATTGCGTGGGTAGGTGGCCCATTCTTACGACGAATATACTTGCTCTCGTTTCGTGCGGTGCGTGGTAAAACTCAACATCCAAGCCTTTGAGAGTCGCAAATGCTTTGCTTCATAGTTCTGAATTCACCCATTTTTTGGGGTCGATGTTTCTGTCGCAGATCCTCGATGACCTCTCCGCGCATGGGAATGTAGCGGGGGTGGGCACTCGCATGGGTGGAGCTTCGACCTTTTAACTTGTATGTATACTTGTCGGTCGAGGAGGTCTTGCGGGAATTACTAGCGGAGCAGAATTCCACAGTATGCTTGATACCAACTCATCTTTGTCTCCTTTGGCGAAATGTGCATGGGGTGTCACTGCGTCGGGGGGCGGGGACATTGGTATGTCCATTTCTGTGATCTTCTATTTTTGGGCTCTTGTTTTGCGCGGGCGCGGGAGGTCATGTCGCTTGAGTACGAAGAGATGGGGACACACTCTAAAGTACGCGAATTCTCCTGTCATGTGTTCATGAAAGAATCCCCGAGGATAAGAAGGATGCCATAATGATAAAAGCCCTAGGTACAACTTATTAACTTTTCCCAACTTAAACATAGGAAGCGAGGCTGGCCGACTTGCCGCGTCGGCGGGTCGCAAAGGTCGCGAGGTTTCACGCTTTCGAGACGGCGACCTTGCGACCTCGCGGCCTTGCCGACCGGTCCACGGAGGTCGGCACGGCTGTCGCACGTAACTTGTCGGTTCGAGGAGGGTGCGACTACGCGACTTGCTGGCGGGTTGCAAGGGTCGTGAACAACCAGATTTCGGAGGGCAGAACGCGGCGGTGACTTCCGGCGGCCAGGGGTCGCGGAGTTTCGTCACAGAACAACGGTTTGGAGGACGGCTTCAACACGGCGACTCGGCGGCCCAGAGTGTAGTCGCGTCGCTGGAAGTCGCGGTCGCACTAGCGGCTAGTTTTTGGCACACGACGTGGTGCGTTGCATTGTGCGATAGAGTTCCTTTTAACTTTAAATAATGCAAGGCTAAGTGGGTCATCAAAACAAAGGAGGGCAAGAAGTTTTAGGAGAAAAACACATGTCAAAAGGAGGTTAGGTGAATTGTGGCTACGGGATTGTGCGGGGAAGGGAGAGTGTTAGGGCATCTCCAAGTCCTAAAGAGAGTCCAAGAAGGAGGAATGATGGATGGCTTTAAAGGCTAAGGCGAAAGATAACGGGGCAACAAAGTAAAGAAAGAAAACATCGGGGAGGAAACGGCAGCTTACACAGGGAAAATTGGCTCCAGTCGGCCTGTCGAGAAGCATTTTCTCTTCGCCACATGATCGAGCGACCTAGCGACCCTCCTGACCCCATAAAAAGGGTCGCACATGCGGAAAGCCATTGATGAGGTCGGCCCAGGTCGCTAGTAAAGTATTCGCGTGTTTAAGAGGTGCGACACACCTCGTGGCCACTAGCGACCTCGCCGATGCGTCGCGTTTGCTGATCTTGAAAGTGGCTAAGTCGGCTAAGTCGCGAGTCGTGGGGTCACTAGGTCGCAAATTTGGGAAAAGAGACCATTTTGCGACTCTAAGTGACTCTTAACCTTTACAAATTTTACCTTAACCAGCTTTCGATGCTCGGGAGCTCCAAGAATTTTAGAACGTGGATTTTGGAGGAGTGTTGTAGAGGCTACAACAAATGGCGATTCCTTTGGTTGGGCGCGAACCTCTACTAATGAGTTGTGCGTGAGGGGAGGGGGCCTAGCGACGCGTTCCTTTCACCTTTAGGTTACGAGTCTTGGCTTTCGCACCTTGCGAGGTTGCTTTGCTCGCTTGCACCGTTTAGGTCGCGGTTGACGAGTTCTGTCACTTCCGGTTACTGGGACCAAAAAGGAGTCAGTGCACTTCGATTTACGGGACTTGGAGTATAATTGTTACCGTCCCCTCGTGTATTTGCTCATTTGTGTTGTGGTCTCGGCGAGTCCTTGCCCTGGGAGTCACGGACGTTGTTTCGACGCCGGCGAACGAGTCGATGCCACGGCGGGCGTCGCATCGCCTCTTGCACGGAAGCCTTTCTCCAATTCTTTACCCTTTATTGGTGTGCTCTTTGCACTTATTTTAAATGTGCCCAGGCACTTATTTAGATGTGCTCATGGCACTTATTTGAGGAGCAATTTTGCACAGGCGGATGAGGATCACGACTTATTTACTTGCAAAGAGAGGTTGCTCTGATGCCGTATGAGGACTTTGGGTTTTCACGGGTATTCCTTACGTCACTAGAAGTTAGCTCTATTCCATTTCGGTCTAGTTGTCGCTTTAACCAACTTTCCTTTCCACAGACACCCTTTCAAGCTTGCTAGGTGAGCTACCGCACTTAGTAGCTCGGACTAGGTCATGTGTTACCTTTGGGTGTCAATGCGAAATGACTCACTGCCATCTTTTGTCGATTTTCGGGAGAGACTTATCATCGGCACGGATCTTGGTGTAGTATGCCGATTGCGTGGCTTCTCGTGCCTTCCACCTTATTGAAGGATGCCTCACAAAACGAAAACTAAAACGAGAAAACAATAAAATATGAGCACGGGGGTGGGACGGCCCTCGGGGGCCTATTAAGTGAAGTAATGCTTGAGATCATGCTGTTCACGGGAGGACCTCGATTCTTCCCTCTAGAGGTTGCAGTCTAAAAGTGTACCGGTACCTAGCTTCTCTTTAATGGAATCGACCTGTTGAAGAGCTTGGAATTTGGAATGGTTCCCTTTCTCTTCGTGAGCTTTATCCCATTTTAAGAACAAGGTCTCCACTTCGAAAATTTTACTCCCGACGGATTTTTATCAAGCATATCTTAATCCGACTTTGGTGTATGGCGAATTTTCTCGGGTTGTTGCCTTTCCTCCCCTCCCGATCTCTCGGTAATGTCGATTAAGACTGCCAAGAGTGGGGCCTTGGGGTGCCATGGCTTTCTTGGGACAAGCTGGAGCGAGGAAGATAGGTGGGGAGGAAGGATGGCCTCTTTCATATACAAGAAAATAAGGGAGGTGCGACGAGGATTTGGGTGTGACCCGGTCGTAAAGGCGTTATGGAGGGCATTATGCCCGGTTTTCTTTGGTCGGGACAACGAGTCTTTTTTGATGATGCGGATAAGGTTTTATTAGTCGACTCGCTAACCGTTTCATGAGGGTAATAATTTGCGAGTGTTTGAGTACAATACCATTTTCCAAAAGCAAAAATCATACAACTTGAAGAGCGAAAAATAAGTTGCATTGCTCCAAAAACAAGTGAGATTTGAACGCCAAACCTGGTTATGATAGAATGAGTGACGAACTCTGTACCTCTTGATCGTTGATTTGGCGTAATGGTATCGCTTCAACCCACACAGTGAAATAGTCGGTAGCGGTGAGGATATACCGGTGTTGGCAGGTAGTGCGGTAGGAATTTCTCCCGATCACGTCCAACCCCCAACGGTGAAAAGGTTCCTCTACGCGGCGTAATGGGTGGGTGGGTACAATGTGCTTCATGATTGGCGAACTTATGACATTGAGTACACTTCCGGACATATGCGTGAGCATCCTTGAAGGTTGGCCAATAGTAGCTGCGCACATGTTTTGTGGGCGATGGTATCGCACCAAAATGTCATCGGCTTGTCCATCGTGTGATTCTGTCGAGGACGCTGTGCTTCATCGTGTTCCACGCGAGCGTAGTAGAAATTCCATTGTAATGTTTCTTGAAAAGTTTTCCTTGTATTAATTGGTAGGATGCAACCTTTAGCCTTATTGCGCGTTTACTGAGAAGTCAGAACGGGATCCATTACGCTGTGGGCAAATATTCCAAAATGTCGAGGAGAGTACCAAGAAAGGTTCCTCTGCGGGGTGTGTGGTCCACTGCGATGCATGTCGATTTCTTGGTCCCAACATTCTTCTTCAACCACCCATGTGACTTAACGACCTCACTAGTGGCCATTTGGCGAGTCCTTGCCCTTTGACGGTATGTGCCGGTTTTTGAATTCCCGAGGTCATACTCTTGGAGGACTGTGCCCATCCGGTTGCCCGTCTCTCGAGATCTTCAACGCACCGCGAAGAGTGAACGAACAATGGGTGGGGAACAAGCTTTCTTGTGACTGTGGTTTTCAAGATGTATGTGGCTGGAAATGCTTGTTGCTTTATCTTGCGTAGCTTTGCTTGTCAATCTCGGGGTAATTCGGTTCGGCGCCTTGCAACCCGGTACTCATGAATGATATGGTCGTTCATCATTGTTAACGCGTCTTCTGCGTGAGGAACAAGGGCGCAAGTGAAGAATACGGCGACGGTATTCAAAGATTAAACTTTGCTGAGTACGACTTTGGAGAGAGATAGTGCTTCTATAGCTTGCTTGATTTTATTGGCTTCTCCTTCTCAATTTTGGATTCCATTTGAAAATCACATTCTTCTTGATCATCTCCGCAAATGCCTAACTATTTGGGCAAAAATCTGATATGAATTTCCGTGCAAAGTTGATTTTCCCCGGGGAAAGATTGCATGGCCCTCTTGCTACTAGGAGGGCAGATGGGTGACCTTCGCTGCCGCTCGGGATCTCCAACAATACCATGCTTGGTTATGATGTGGCCCGAGCAAATTCCCCTACGACACAATGGCTCTTTTCTTTGGGTTGAGTGGGATCCCATCACTTCTGCATCTTTCGAAAATCTGCTGAGGTGGCGTAAGTGATCGCCCGGTGTTTTGAAAACATGGTGATGTCATCGAATATACTACCACGCTTTGTCCCATAATGGGCCCATGAAACTAGATCCATGGCCGTTAGAAGATTGCCCCAACATTTATCAATGCGAAGAATAACTGAAAATCGAAAGTCCCCCACTTAGTTCGGAACGTAGTTTTGGTCTGTCGGCTAAGTCACACAGTACGGGGGATGCGGGGATGCCGAGTTCGAGAAGAATTCCGGATACGAGTACGACCTCGGAACGAGGTACCTGCGGGATTACGATACGTTATATATATTATTTTATTAAAAATATATATATTATTTTATTAAAAATATATATATATTTTAAAAATATATATATATTTTAAATATATATATATATATTTTAAAAATATATATATATTTTAAATATATATATATATATATTAAAAATTAGATATTTTTTACACAAATTCATACTTAATTCATTGATTTAAACATAGATTTATCTATCATCTTAGATAGTCAAGGTTTTGTTTGAGTGATGGGTACATTTTTAGTAGGGTCATGTAGAGGAGTTTGACAACCAATGTCACTAACATCAAGGTACATTGAGGGATTGGTGCTCTTGATTAAATACGAGTTCCATACCCTAATACATGACAAAATTTGATGGAAACATTGCAATAACCCAATCCTGAAATCCTGAAAAACTGATAAGTCTGCTGGATTTTGAATGAGATCTAA
This sequence comes from Pinus albicaulis, assembly GCA_034641835.2. Lineage (NCBI taxonomy): Eukaryota > Viridiplantae > Streptophyta > Pinopsida > Pinales > Pinaceae > Pinus > Pinus albicaulis. The sequence continues at coordinate 40,944,960 of CM076581.1, read as the reverse complement.
AATTCTACTTTCTCCATATGAAATCCAATGAGGTCGGAACCACTCTCAAACATCCTGAGTCATTTCATGGTAATGTTAAAAATTTAAGTAAAAGGATGAAAAAAATTTAACATTACCATGAATCACATATAAATACTAGGGCCATAGGCTTGATGCCCTCTCCTGAAAAATCCTCCTCAATTGGTGAAAAACAATGAGCAAAAGCCCCCCTTTATAATAAAGCTCCTTGCTTTTTTTGTTTAGTGACGGCCATTATCCGGTTTTACGGGATACGTATCAGTGGGGTACGGTGGGTCACACATTATCTCTTGAATTGAGGTAAGTCTGATGCATTAATATCGTGCCGTCACGAGATTTGGGATTCGTTGCCCTTTTAGGCGAATCACGGTGACTTGGTCTGTCGAGTTCATTTCTACCTAACACTTGGTTATACCCGGAAAACCCATCCAACAAGGAGAACATTTCAGATCTGGATATGGCTTGCAATATCTGTTCCATAGGGGTCACCAGGTAGTTATCTTTGTCTGAGGCCCTGTTCAGATTTCGAAAATCCATGCACAAACAGATCTCACCAGATTTTTTCTGTACGGGGACCAGATTTGATACCCAAGTGGAGTGCCAATCTTTGAAGATGATGCACGCATCCAAAATTTTCTTAAGTTCTTTCTGAATCATTGGTTCCAGTGTAGGATGCACTTTTCTTAACTTTTGCTGGAAGGGCTTCACTCCTTCCTTCATAAGGATCACATGCTGAATAATTCGAGTGTCATATGTACGTAGTTCATCATACGTCCAGGCGAAAACGTCTCGGTATTTCCGGAGCAGTTGGGTGAAAGCTTGCTTCTCCTGATTGGAGAAATCTTTCCCGAGGTTGATGAACTTTGGGTCCTCATCTGTTCCTAAGTTTACCTGTCAATGTGCCAAGGTGGAACTTTGTATTTTGGTATTTGGGGGACCGCGAAACCAGTTCTGCAGATCGAACAAATTTTCAAGCGACACGATTCCCTTGGGCATGGGATTTTCCTTGCATTTATCATGTTCTTCCTGCAAGGCTTGATCATGGTCCGCTTCCTCTATCACTGCGTCTTTGAACACCTTGATGCTGAGCGTGAATTCCAGTATCTGTTGGTCATCATCAAAGACGCGAAAATTAGTGATGTTATCTGGCACAGTTGGTTTATACACTATTTCAATAGAAAAACCATCTCTTAAAGGGGTGAACCTAGCAGCACCGTTAGCCAGAGTATCAGCTGCCGCATTATGCATTCTAAGCACAGATTTAATACCAAATGCATCAAAATCAGAAATTAGATGCCATACCTCTTGTTGATAAGCTTTTGAGTGCGGAGACAGGCAATGAATGGTATTGCGTACCTTACAAGTGACGATCTCAGAATCTCCGATAACCTTTAAACATCTTACCTTTAGGTCCAACGCCTTCTAAGTCCGAGGACTAAGGCTTCATATTCAGCGGTATTGTTGGTGCACTGGAATTCTAGTCGGCATGAAATCAAAAACTTATTCTTTTGGGGATCCAACAGGATGTAGCCCGTTCCAGCTCCATCATGCGTCTTGGAACCATCATAATACAAGGTCCATACATCATCTTCTGGTTCCTCCAGAGCTGTGGGTTGGGGAGAGATTTCAGCTTGGTGTATGATGGGAACAGTCTAGTCTTCAGTGACGAGCGTTAGCTCTGATTGGACCTCTGGGCTTACTGGGGACTAAGGGGGGTGGTAACATCCGAAGATGGCCTCTAAGAAACACATGTCGAGCTCCTCTTGGGCAAAGCTGACAGGTTCACTGGTAGCGTCCAAGTCAGTCACAGTATGTTTCATATAAGGTTCACTTTCCACTCTAATTTGGTTGTTTCGACCCTTGTAGGGAAGCCACAGGTGAGACCAATCGGTAGCAAAGTACCCTTGTAGCTTGTTGGACCAGTCCCTGCTTAGCAAGAGACCGTAGGCTTCTGGAATGTCTACGACTACAATGTCTATACACTGGTGGACTCTGGAGTCAGAGGACAGGCAGATGATGACATTATTTAGTTCACCTACAGCGGGCACTTGCGATCTATCAAGCTGAATATTCCTAGCATCAGTTTTCTTCGGGCGAATGTTCAGCTTTTTACAAACAAACAGGGGCATGACATTTGTGGATGTGCTAGAATCAACCAGGCAGTTATGGACGTTGAAGTTAAAAATTTCAAACGACAGGAGAAAGGGGGGAGTAGATCCCCTGGAGTTCGCATTTACGGCGTTCACAATAGACTGGAAGCTCGGACTATCTTGGGTGGATGTGTTGCTTACAGGTTTGGTTGTCGAGGCGTTGGCGAAGGCTTTGAGAATAAGCTCTCGTTGGTTGGTGATGCGGGCAAGCTCGTAAAGAGAGATCTTGGCTCTAGTTTTCTTCATGTCTTCAACAATGTTGTAACTAGAATCAGAATGTGGACTAGTCTCGGTGGGGTTTTTGGGCGACCCTACAGGCAGCTTGCTCTTCTGGTTTACTCGGGTGTTGTTAGGAGTGGACTTCTTAGGAATAACAGCTTGGTCTTCATTCCCTGGGGGTAAGATTTTCCTTAAGAAGGCCCTCTTCTTCTCTTTGAAGGACTGTTCAGGAACCGGTCCTTTGCTTCTTAGGCTGTAGTTTTGAACGGGCTCGACCTTAGGGTCGTCGGCCATGTTGATATCAGTGATGGCGTGGGTGCTTTCCCCGCGGGTCACATCAACGCAAGGACGACAGATCCTAGTTCTTCATCAGGGGGCAGATCTTCTTCATTGTCTGAGACATCATCCTCTCCTGCGTCCCCTGGGGTTTGATCATCCAGGAGTTGATTTACTACTGCAGTCATGCTGCCAATCCATTGAGGGCATGTCTTCTCAGAGTGGGCGGCCTGGTGGAAAGAACAAAAATTATCTTTTCCGATTTCTTCCACGTTGAGAACAGTGTTTGGGTTTGATGGAGGTCGGGTGGTGGTGGGGGTATTCTTTCTGAAAAAGGGATTTTGCATCTTGGTGCCAGTAGTGGATTCAATGCCCTTTCTCTTTAGATCAGAGACTTCATTGGTTAATAGCTTAAGGGTCTTTGCTATACTCTCGAAGTCAAAAGTATCTTTGTCCTTATCCGTGGTTTTGAGTGTGGAAGACTGATTCTTCTTCAAGGTGGGTTTGTGATCGTCTCGTCCTTCATGATCGATGACCCCTATGGAAAGCATGTCCTTTTCTACGGCAAGGGCAGCTGTGTAATTTGCTGCAAGGGTAGCCCTAGACTCGCGTTTTACGAAGACGACAATGTCTCTAGGAAGAGCCTTTGTGTAGTAGTCTATGGTGATAGAGTCATCCAACGCCAAGTTGGGGGGAAATTTGTTCAGTATGGTAGCGAAACGCTGATTAAAATCTCTGACCTTCTCTTTCTTTTGGCATTTGATGATACTTAACTCCGTGAAGAGCATGGAGGGGGTTTTGTCCTCCGAAAACTTCTGTAAGAAAATGCGACGGAATTGGTCCCATGACGTTATAGAGGCACTTGGGAGAGAGCGATACTAGGTGGCCGCTATATTCTCAAGAGTGTGGGGAAAAAGACGGCAGGCAACATCATCTATTTGAACTCGCATAATTTGCAGTGAAAGGTAGAAGTTACTTATGTGGTCTTCGACCAACGTGCCTTTCTCGGGGTCAAACTTGGGGAGGTGCTTTTCAGGGTGCCTAGGCATGTCATGGAGGGGGCCTAAGAGATCTAATGGGGATTGGGCCATCCAAGCAAGCGGTTGCACCCGCCTGGCATGCTCGTAGTACCTGATTTCAGATTCAGATTCACTTCCCGCACCTGACACAGATGCTTCCCCTTCATGGTGAGAGTGCTCGTCTTGACGTCCCTCGCGGTTGGCCATATTTCTAAGATATCCCCAATTGTAGATAGGGGCCCTATTTTGGTTTTGACGGCGGTGGGCGGCATGGTGACCTTGGCCACGGCCTCTATCTCCCTGACCTCTATTCCCTCGGCCTCTATTTCCCTCGCCTCCATTTCCTCGACCTCTATTTCCCTCGGCGCCTCTTGGTGGATGGTGGACCTGATTGTTGTTATTTCGGGTTTGGTTAGGTTGAGGGTTAGGATGGGGTTCATTCACGTCGGGCTCTTCTTCTTCAGCTCCTTGGGGCTCCAAAATAGGTTTGTTATTCTCAACGGCCGTTGCGAGGTCTTCAACCATCAGATTTATCAACTGAGGTAGGGAATTTACAAGGGCACCGTTGCGAGTGAGGTTAGCAGCAGGGGTCCTAGTATGGGTGAGGAAACTCATGACTGGAGTGAATTGCAAATCCCTGATGAGGTTACGGGCAACCGGGCGTAGAACTCTTAACTGGTCCCTGGTGACCTCGTAATAAGGAGCTTCCTCCCCTTAGACATCTTCCAAAGGGGGAGGACCGGTGTCATCGTTTATGACCTCCCCTTGGGGAGTTTGTAACAAAATATTATTTGTGTGCTGGGAGGCTGCCATTGGCCCTCCTCCTAGCGCCAATTCTGTTGACGGGAAAATCTGTCCGGTCAACAGCAGGGGATCTCCCCGGTGAAAAGTCTCGACTAGACTCTAAACTGTTTGGAATAGGGGTCCCGTCCGGGGTGTGGGTCCGGCGACCGCTTAATTTTCTTTTCCTTGGGTCTCGATAGGACTTCAACAGACCTACGGACACACGCTTATTTGGATGATACGAGATACATGATTGATGAGTTAAATGAATATATAACACTATGCATAGCAAGCTGAATAATGAAGCATGGAGCCTAAGGAAATGCTGTCAACAACATATCATTAGGGTCATGCTTGTATGCTGTTCTAACCACAGAAG